>JAODAL010039671.1:0-37753 GCA_025379985.1 Phyllomedusa bahiana
GGGGGGCTCTCACACAGAAACGGTTTTTTTGGTTTCATTTTTTTGGTTTCGTTTTTTTGTGGAGAAAAATTTTAGGGCAAATTAAAACGCTCTGCCTTTTTTGCAACAAAACGCACCCAAAAAAACCCCCTCAAAAAAGCACAAAAAACGCCCCCGAGTAAAAGGAAAAGGGGCCCTTTTTTTGTTAATTTTAATTTTTTAAAAGTAGCGGTTCAGAAACCAAGGGGCAAAAATTTTTTAATTTCCAAAATTTTATGTGGCCCGCTGGGGGCTTATTCCAGGGCTTTATTTTAAATTCCCATTTCCGGGCCACAAAGGAACCCCGGTAAAGAATTCCAAATTTCCCCCCCAAAAAGGGGTTTAAAAGGGCCCCCTTTTTGCGGCACTTTTTAATTGGTGGTCCCTGCAGGTTTTTTTGGGCCCCTCCCGCAAATTTCCAAAACCAAATATATTCCAAAATTTCCCTTTCAAGTAAAAATTTAGGTTCAAATCATACGCCCCCCCCCGGCCCTTTTTAATTTTGGGTGATTCAGGTTTAAGGTTTAGGCTGTTTGGGACAAGACAGGATAGTGAATGGGGCCCGTGACTTTTTTTTTTTGTTTACTTTTTTAAACCTAAGTTTTTGGGCCCAAAAATGTAACCCCGATTTCCCTTTTCTTTTTGTGGATGTTAATTTTTAGCTTTTTCCAGCCTTTTTTTGGGTTAATAATTATTGGGTGTTGTTCTCTCTCAATAAATTTAAGGGTAATCGCCATAATCAAGCTCACAAACGAAAAAAAACCCTTTTCGATAAACGCCGACATGACATCGATTTGATTCGATGCCCAAAGCAAACGCTCCCAAAACACTACTTCTTACAAAAAAAAAATGGGCACCAGCTTCAGTGGGGGGAGACCCACATAAAGGGGGGAAAACACATACTGATTTCAATTTTTTTCCCGGCCCTGCTCCTTGTCAAAGTGTGACACTTGGCTTATATTTACAAATTGTTACCCAATAGGGTTTAAACCAAGGGAGACATGTTTTCTTCCCAAAGCTTTTTCTATCACAAAATGATGAAAAGTTGAAATTACTGTGGAAAGGGGAGTTTGGTATACACCGGGGAAAACAAAAAATTTTTCCATGGCGTCCCGATACTAAAACCCATTTCTTCCAACCAGGGGGGATTCAGACTTTTTTCGAAAATCCATATACTTTAAACAACACATTTGGCCCTTTGCTTTGTTCAGATTGCTTCATTTTAGCAAGGGTCGACATGACACCCCTTGTGACACCCCCTTGTGACCCGCTCACGGGTGACATTTGAGCCGGGTGAGAGATCACAATTTTAAAACGTCCCTGCCCTCCCGACTTTTTCCCCTAACCGGTTTAAAATTTAAGGTCCATCAACCTTTAAAAAACCCAGGTATTGGCAAACTGTGGGGGTCGGCATACTTTTTAAAGGATCTCTACCTCTGCTAAAAGGACCCCTGCAGACTGTCCAGGGGGGCCTTAGTTTTTGGGGTCTAGAGTTTGGGGACTCCCCAAATTGGTTGGGGATCCCTTCTGAAGCAGTACTTTGCTATAATAAAGGCTCCCGTTAATAGGGGGGGTTTTCCCCAGACTTGATGATAGAAAGGGAGTTATTCCCCTTTCAGAAGCAAAAAGGGGGTTTTAAATGATAGGATAAGATAGGTTTTTTAAATAGTGTGATAGGGGTTAAAGATTTAAAATATAATAAAAGTTAGTTTTAGTTTTAAAATTTAATTCCCTTGGGCAAAATAGAAAATATATGATCAAAAGTCACTCTTTTTTTCTTTTTCGAGACCCCAATTTTTTGGAGTTATTTACACATTATGACCTTTGGCGCATTAAAAAGGTGGGAGGGGGGCTTAAGCAGTTTTGATCAAAAATGTGAACTAGGAACCTCAAAAAATTTTTATTTTATTTCCCAAAAATCAAAAATTCCCTTTTTCAAAAATTCCCAAGGGGCCTTTTGATAGTTTTTTTTTATTTTCTTTGTGTGCAAAATAATTTTAATTTTGGGAAAGTATAATTGCTGCCCCCTCAATGTTCATCTATCTCATTTTTTTCCAAAAAAAAAAATTTTTGGATGTGCAAAGCCAAATATTGTTTTCTATTGTATACACTAAAGCACTCCCCTCCCTGAATGTTGTACTTTATGTAAATAAAAATATACAAAGAGCTATAAACACAAAGTTCTAAGTATAAAGCCACGAAATAATGGTCTTACAGTTACGAAATAACCTTGCCACACAAAACCAGAACCCCAAGGCCAATATTACCAATAAAATTTCCCCAAGACCCCAAAAAAACCCCCCACACCCCAAAAAGGGCCCCCAACTTTTTCTAAACCCCATAGTGGGGGGGGAAAAATAACCTACCCCCTTTACCCACAAATCATCACTACATAGAACTGAAAAATACTTTTCACAAACAAGACAAAATCTTTACCATCACCTAAGAGACCCGAAAAAATACCCCCCACAAACCCCTACCTCCCCCTATGACGAACAAAAACTTCCACATATTAAAAACACACAGTGACTAAAAATACACCCTACATTATTGAAAAAAACCTTTTAAATTTCGAATATTTTTAAACCAAACCCTACAGTGGCTATATGAGGTAAAACCGGTTTTAAAACAGCGCTCCCACAAAAAATATAAAATCCTAAACTCTTCTCGTGATGCAAAAAAAATTTAAAAAACTCCAAATAAACATTTTATTTTCACCAAAAATTTCAATTTTCAGCTCGAAAAACAAGCCCATTTTTATCACCACATAGGGCCACATGATGAAAAAAGGGTTTGGTCTAAAACTTACTTTTTTTTCCCCAACTTTTAGGGCAAAAAAGTGAGGTTTTTGACCAAAACCTTTTATACATTTGGCCCATAGTGTCCAACATGTTTAAAATACATCACAGTGACTTTAAATTATTTTGGTCTTCATAAGAAACATAAAAGTTTTAAATTATCAATAAAGATAAAAATTCCCGTGATCAAAATTTTTTCATCTCATAATATACAAAACTGAAAATGAATAATTTATGGGTTTAAAATACCCAAAATCAGTGTTTAAAAAAAATTTTAATTTAAAAACATAATTTAAAAAAAATTAATTCAAAGACAATTTTTTTCAAAATTTGTTTACAATCACACAATCCCCTTTTCCCCTTTTTAAATGCAAAAGAAACAGAAATTCCAAAAACCCGGGGCTCATTTCGTCCAGTCCCGTACTTTTTGGAATGGGTTGGTAAATTTGGGAAGGTGGGAGGCCAAAATTGAGATAGTGGGTTTTTTGTGGGGGGAAACGGTTTGCAATCACTGGCAAACACAATCAGTTTGGCAACCTCCAAATAAACTTTGTAGAAATGTAACAAAAACTTATACGGGCAACTCTAAATTGGGTGAACCTTCACCATACCTTATCATCCTCTACCGGCATATAACCAGTGAAAGTGAAAAAACGGTTTGGGCATTTGGGGAAATACCCCACAGAGGGGGAATTTTTTTATACATATAACCGCCAAAAACCCCCAAAACCATTTAATACCTACCCACCCCTGGGAAATTCCCCAAAAAATTGTCACCATTACACCATAATGAACAAATGAAATCCCAAACAAAGGGGCTCGGAAAGAATTTGGGGGGGAAAAATCAAAAATGGTTTGGGAAAAACAAAGTTTAAACCTTTTCTGAAAAAAAACACAAAAACCCTAAAAAATTAATGAATTAACATTAACTAAAATAAATAATATACCGTGTATAAACTGAAACCATTGGTATTTCTGTACAGTGAAAAGAGAATAAACTAAAGGATTTGCCGTTATCAACTCATGGAAGTCAACACACTTTGAATCCCAAAATTTTAAACCCCTGAGAGGAATTTAAATTTTTTTTTATTTCAAAATCACCCCCCAACATCTTTTTTGTTTAAAAAAAGGGATGTCACGAAAAAATTGGGAAAAGGGGCCCAAAAATTTCCAAATTTTTAAAACCCTAACTTATTGGGAATTTCTCTAAAAAAAAAATTAGACAAAACCGGGGAAAATTCTTTTTTTTTTTCTGTTTTAATTGTGGGAAATTTTTGTTTTTTTAAATCCCTAAAAAGGGGACCCCCATTGTAATTTTTCCCATACATGTTTAAAACTTACATGACAAATTTGGGGACAAAAATAATGAATGTTGAATTACATGTTAAATAATATCATATATCAAAAAATTTTTTGGGCCCTAATAAAGGTTAAAAAAATGATTACCCTTCCCAAATTTTTTTCAATTTTCCCCATTTTAGACTGGGAAACAACCCATTTTCTCAATGGTGGGTTTTCCACCTTTTTTTTCCTTTTTTTTAAAAGTCTATGTATGAAAATAGAAAAGGGGATCTTTTTAAAAAACCCAATCTAAAAAAACCATTTTTGGGGACATTGATTTCTTTTAACAGAATTTTAAAATTTTTTCCCCAAAAATTTTCCATTCCCTTCCTGATAAAAAATTTCCCAATTTTATTTTCCAAATTTGGGGAAAAAAATAGAAACAAAAAATCATTCAATTTTAACCGGGGTTCCCGACATCCTTTTCCTCCCAAAAAAATGTATCTTCATAGCTGTAAAACTTTATCCTTATGTCCATTTTTCACCCCTAGGGATAACCAAAAGAAATAATTCAGGGTTTCCCTCTCAGTATTCCTTTTTTTGTTTTAAAAATAACTTGGGACTATTTTTTTCACCCTTTTAAAAAGCACTTAAAAAAGGGGAATTTTAAAAAAATTGACCCGATGAGGCCCACATGCTGACAAAGTTATTATGGAAAGGGGATTTTCAAAAAAAATCGGGACCCACCCCCACCACCAAACTACCCCCAAGAACCAAAAAATTTTTTAAAAATGTTAAAAAAATGACCAAACCCTTAAAAATTAGGAAAATTTCCCCCGGGCTATTGGGAGTTTTCTCAACTCCTTCCTTTTAAACCCCCAACTTTTGGGTTTTTTGGATTTTCCTTAGCATTTCACAGGTTAAACTTAATTTTGCTGCACAGGGGAAAACATTTAAATTGTCAGTGCAAACTGTGGGGGATTTCCCAAAACCCTAAACCTTTTTTGGGGGGCCCCAGAACTGGGTTTTAAACACGGTCTATGGAATTTTAAAAATATAAAAACTTCCCAAATCAACTTTTCCCGCCAAAAATTTCAAAATTAAACATCTTTTTAACCCCCCCCCCCCTATTTTTAAGGGGAAACTTTTTTGTTTTAAATTTTTTTTTTTGGGGGCTTCTTTATTTATTTTTTTACCTTTTCTGATAGTTTATTTCTTCTTTTTCTTCTCCATCCCCCCTCAAGACCCCCATTAAAGACTTCTTTTGGCCATTCTTATCCCTTTAATAATTTACCACAAAAACAACAGCGTTTTCCCAAATTTTTCCCCCTAACCTAAATAATTTCCCCCTCTCTGACAAAACTCCCCCATCTATACACCCCCAATGTTAATAAAAACCCCCTTAGCCACAGACATAAAAAATATTTTTTCCACATTTGGGTCCTGGGGTTTCCCGTTTTGGGGTACCCTTTTTTTTAATTTCTTTTTTTCCACATAGAAAGTTAATAAATCCCCCAAATAATAATTTTGGCAAACCCTCAAAATATTGACGGAAACCCAACCCCAAGTAAGGGATATAAGCCACGCTAGGTAGGTAAATAGGGCCCCCATAAGGGGTATAGGAACCCCGAGGTTTTAAAGTATAGATCCCCTTTGGAAATTATATAGGGCCCCCTGCAGGGAATAATAGGGCCCCCCCGTAGTTTTAAAAAAATGGGGGCCCCCTTGGTAGGGGAAACCCACTGTATGTATATAGGCACCCTGTTGATAGATATAAAAGCCCCCCCCCCCCGGGCTGTGGACCTTTTTAAAAAGGGCCCCTTTGTTGTAGTAACCCCCCCTGAAAATTAAATAAAAAAGGGGCCCCGTAGAAAAGGGGAGGAAACCCTGTAGGGGGGAAAACCCCCTTAGGGTTTAAAATATAACCCCCAAAGATAGATAAAAATAGGGGGAAAAATAGATTTAAAACGAAAATAAATAAAATAATAGAATTTGAAAAAGAAAAGAAGCCACTGTAGGTTTTTTTAAAGGCCCAAATTTTAAGGTACTTTTAAAAGGGTTTCCCCGAAATAAATATAAAAGGACCTGTAAGGGGCCCTTGACCCCTTAACCTGGACATATTTTGGCCCCTTTAAAAAGGGTCGAGGCCCCCCCCGGGGGAATAGGGAAAACCCCCCGGGCCCTCCCCTTTTAAACCTGGGGGTTTTCTTTTTTAAATGCAAATTTCATCCTCAAAAAATGCAAAAACAAAAACGAGGTAAAAGCCTGTAAAAGCCAATTTTTCACTATACTTTAGGGTGGGTTTCCCAAAAAAAAAAAAATCCACCAGTGGCCCCCCCGGAAAACACCCGGTGGGGGACCCCTAGGGAAATTTAACCCCCACATGTGGGGGCCCCAGACAAACCCCAAATACACACTGCCCCTTTAGGGGGAAGGGTTATAAAACCCTATGTAGAAAAGCCCCCCGTAGGAAAATTAAATATGGGCCCCAGAAGATAGGTTTTAACCCCCAAATTTTATGTATTAAAAAAGCCCCCCTTAAACAGTTTAACACCTTTTTTAGGTAAGGGAATAAGAACACCTTAGGTAAAAAGACTTTCCCTGTAGGTGTATAACCCCCGTGGTTTTTAAAAAACCCCTTTAGTTGGTAAAAAAGCCCTTGAAGCATTAAAATCCCTCTGCAGTAAAATACACCCCCTTCAGGTAAGTATCGTGACCTCTAAGGGAATATTAGGCCCCCAAATTTTAAAAAAAAAAATACAAAATCCTTTTCCTCTTTTCCCTGAGAAGCAACTTAAAATTTAGGAACTTTGTCCCAGGTTTGGGGGGGATGTCATCCCCCAAAAACTTTTTTCCTTAGGAGACCCAGCAATTTCAGGCATTTTGGGGGGGGGGGCGGGGGGACATCCAAAGGGCCCCCGGGGATTGGGGTTTTAAAACTGGGTTGGGGCCCTTGGGGGGTTTTCTTTTTTGGGATTAAGGATTTATACAGTTTAGAAATTTCCACGGGGTTCGGGGCCCACTGGGGGTGCCCGGGAAAACCTCTGGTGGGCTCTGAGCTCCAACCCGTTTTTTTGACCCCTTTGTGATTTTTCAGATGTGCATACAGTTTTTAAAACCGGGATTAACAAATTTTTTGGGCATGGAAGGGGGGGGAATCCCCCGGTGGCCAAAATCCCAAACTGTCGTAAACAAAAAGGTAAGGGAGGAAACTAATTTTGGGGAGTTTGGGGAGGGAAATGTCCCATTCTTGTTTTTATGTGGGTTTTTCACTGAACAGTCTTTGGGGTTTCTTGCCAGATTTTTTGTTTTACAATTTCCCAAAAGTTTTTTTATTTTGGGAAATTTTTTGGCTGCAGGGGGCACTGAACTGCCCCAGGACTCTTCACCTGGGAAAACAAGCTAATTTTGATTTATGGAGACTTTTTTGGGATGCAAACTATATTGTTTTAAAACCCCTAAATATTGCTCAGAAAAATTTTAAATTTAAAAAGGGGCCCTTTTTAAAATTTTTTAAGGCGGGTCAGGGGCCCTATGGGGACCCAAAGCAAAAAATTTTACCATCAGAAAAACACTTTTGAACGTATTTCATTTAAAAAATAATACCTCCTCCTTTTTAGTCTGCAGGACCCTGGTTAAAAGTGGTTTTCCCTAAAAAAGTTTAACATTTTTTATTTTAAACCGACCAAAGTTCAGGTTTTTTTTTTATTTGACCTTGCTCCATTTTAAAAGAGCTTTGGCCCAGAAAGACCCCAGGTTTTTCCGATTTGTGGGTGATATATCGGTTTATTTCCCTTTTCATAAAAGACTTTTTTCCCTTCCCCTTTGTGGATAAGATGGGAAAAAAGCTTTTACGACAGGGATTTCGGGAAATATTTTTTTAGAATTACGCGTTTTTCCTACCCGAAAAAATCCAAATTTTTTTTTGGCAGTTTCCCAAAAGAGAAAGGGCCCTAATGCACATGGCTTTTTTTTAATTTTCCCCAAAATTTGGTAAATATTTAAAACAAAAAAAACTTTTACCGGAATTTTCTAAAATAAAAAATATCCTAACCCCTATAACAAACCCCAAAAAACCCAGATGATACGCACACTGGACTGTTCCGTCGTTTTTTAATCGCCCCGGGCAAAGGAAACGGCCCGCTTTAATGACAGGCAGGCACTACTTTCGTGATAAACACCTTTATATCCCACTATCCCGACTCGATTTCCCCCCCACTATTTTTTGGTTTCATCAGGGGGCCTAAATTCCGTTTTAAAAAGAACCCGCTATATACAAAGCCCTATACAAAAACCAATTTACCTCCCATTCAAGTTTTATAAAAAGGGGTCGATACTTTAAAAATTTGGTGCTTTTCCGGTTTTATAAGAAAATAAAAACCCCCCCAGCTCCTCCCACATGGGAGGGACCCAAGGATGCGAGGCATTTTTGGTGCCAGCATGCTTAAAAGGAGCGCGGGATTTATCGTCTTATTTTCCGGGACCCCTAATTTTTAATTTTCGACTCATTTATCAAACTTGAATTTTGGGAAATACATTGGTTGTAGTATACTTTGGGTTAAAAGGGTTTTTTTCCCCAGCGAATTAGATTTCCCCGATGAACCCCCAAAATAGTGCGGGGGGAAAAGCGTCGGATAAACTGGGGAAAAAAAGGGGTTTATACACGCAATGTATGACACTGCCTGTCATTAAAACGGGGCCGCTCTTTGTCGGGGAATTTCTCCACTGACCAGTGCACATGTTCTGTATCATCAGGTAAGTATGGGTAAAATTTGGGGTTAGGAAAATTAATAATTTTAGCAAATTTCCCTTAAAATTTATTTTTTAACCCGGATTAATTTTTTCAAAGAATTTTTTTTTGTTTAAATCCTCTTTTTTATATATTTTTTTAGTATTTATTAATAAATTTTGTACTGTAGAAAGGTGGGGATTTAAATTTTTTTGGGAACTTTTCATTGATTTCCCCCTTTTTTCAAAATAATTTTTTAAAAGTTTTTTTGATGCAGTTTTTTTACAGATTTGGGAAACCTCTACCCTCTTTGCCCCCAGGGAAAAACCCCCCCTCTTAACGCTCTTTTTTATACACATTAAAGGAAATTGGGTTTTTAAAATTGGTCCCCCTAAAATTGTTCTGGGCATCAGAATGTCGAAACTATTCCCTTTTTTTAAATGAAATGGGAAAAAAAAATCTTTTTTTCTTTTCGTTGTAAAAAAAAGACTGAAAGAAAATTTTCTTTTTTTAAAATTTTTCAGATGACCAAATGTTTTGGAGTTTTGGGGGGTGGTTTAAAGGCTCTTTTTTAAAAAGGGCAAATTGGGACAATGGAGGGGAAATTTGGAAAAATTTTAAAACACAACGTTTTAAAATTTGGCATTTTGTATAGGGGAAAAATTCGGCATTTGTATTTTTGAAACTTTTGGGATTTTTTAAATTGGGGGATTATCGGCTGATTAAAAATCTTATTGGGGCATTTTCTGGGTTGTGTAAAAGTTATGAGGAGAACTGTTTTTGCATTTAGGGTGTTCAATCCCCTTTTTTAACACTTAGTTGAGGGGAAAGGTGGTTGGTTTAAATATCAACTAAGAATTGCTTTGGACTGGGGCCCTGTTTCATCTTTGAATCCCTTTTTTTTTTTAAAGGGATGCCCAAAAGCCCCCGGGATTTGTCAAAAAACAAGGAAAAAAAAAATCCAAATGTATAAAGCATAAAAAAAAAAAACAAAATAAAAAACAAATAAAGTGAACAAATAATAAAATTTTTGTGATCAGTGGGGTTTTTTATGAAAAAACCCTTTCCCTTTTGGGGCCTTTTTTTTACATTCTGAAAATTACAGTTTTACCTAACTGATTCAATTAAACCTATTAAATTCCTTTAATTTTGTTTTTTTTACTTATCAAAAAATAGGCGCTTTTGGGGGCCAAATTTCAGGGGTAGTACTATACGTTTCCAATCACCAATTTTCATCCTTTTATTTCCCTCCTATTGTTTTTACAAATGGGCCAGACGAAATTTTTAAATAAGGCTCCCAAAAAGAAGGAAAAAGTATGAAACCCAAACCCCTAGCACTCCAGTCTAACCCAAAGGGTAACTTTTTCTGTTTTATGTTTTTCTTTCCCTTTAAAGTATTTAATTTTTCTTTTTACTTTTCACTTTTTTATTTTGGGACAGGGAAATAAAAATTACATTTTGTTGATGTAAATTCAGAATTCAAATAGGTTTTTTAAAAGCCCAAAACTAATTGTTGGCCCAAAATTACACCAGAAACCCTCCCTTTTTTCATACGACAAAGTTAGCATTTCCCCGGGAAAACAGATTTCCCTTTTTGGGACTGACATGGTGTGCCAATTTGTCCAAAACTATTTTTAAAACCCCCCTTTTTGGCCCTAAATATTTTTTTCAATGAAAAAAATTACAGTTTCTGCAGTGCAAGCTCCAGTATTCAAAATAGCCAAAAGAGAGAAAAAAACCACTGCTTTCCCCAAATCATATAATTTATTTACAGGTTAACCCCCAAAGTGTAGAAACAAAACCAACCAAAAATAAGTCAAAGTGGACATTTGGGCCCTTTTTTTGGGAAAAACATTTCTGCTACTTTGGAATATATGAAAATGTTGAAGTTCTTAGTTTATATTTTTTTATCAAAACAGTAAAGGCCCATCTACCAACAGCAAGGTGACCTCAATCCAGATGAGAATTTTCGCTATATGCTACCTCTCTTGGAGTCTGTTCAGACCTTCACATTTCAGGGAGAGAAGATTCCAGCTATAACCTGATCTGATTAACCCCTTAAGGACCCAGCCAGTTTGGCCTTCCTGACACAGCCCTATTTTTGAAATCCGACACGTGTCACTTTATGTGAGAATAACTTTTTGACACTTACCTATCCATGTGATTCAGAGATTGTTTTCTTGTGACACATTGTACTTTAAGTTAGTAAGAAATTTTTATCCATAAAATCCTTGTTTGTTTGTGAAAAATATCAAAATTTCATGAAAAAGTTCCAAAATTTCTGTGTGCAAGACAGATAATTATTCCCCACAAATAGTTTATAACTAGCATCTACCATATGTCCACTATAGGTTGGCATCATTTTTTAAATGTCTTTTTTTTTACGACTTTTGGGGGCTTAGAAACTTAGTATTAATTTCTCACCTTTTCAAGAAAATTTGCAATATACATTTTTTTAGGGACCACTCCAGTTCTGACGTGGCTTTGAGGGGCCTGCATGTTAGATACCCCCATAAATGATGCCATCTAAAAAACTAGACCCTTAACATATTTACAACACTGTTTAGGAAGTTTGATAACCCTTTAGGTATTTCACAGAAATTAAAGCAAAGTGGAGGTGAAATTTCAAAATTTAACTTTTTTTGCAGATTTTCAATATTTATCTATTATTCACTGGACTACGGTAAATGTGATCAGGGAAATGTAACTTAATATCAATTCCCCAGGTCTGCCGTTTTTAGAGATATCCCATATGTGGCCCTAGTGCATTATTTGGCTCAACCATAAGCCCCAGAATAGGAGGAGCACCTACTATACTCTGGGGTCTCATTTTCAATACGATTTTATTTAGGCGCCATTTCAGGTTTGAGGACACCCTAAGGTGCTAAAACTTAATAAACACCCCTAAATAGACCCCATATAGGAAATTACACCCTTTAAGGAATAAATCCAGGGGTGCAGTGAGGATATAGACCCCACAGGTGATTCACAAATTTTTTTTTAGCATTAGGCTGTGAAAATGTAAAAAAAAAATTTTCCAATAATCTGTAATCAGCATTAGGCTGTGAAAATTAAAAAAAAAAAATTCCAATAATCTGCAATTTTAGCTTAAAATTTTCATATTTACAAGGAATCCTGGAAAAAAGAACCCTAAAACTTTGTCAAGCAATTTCTTCCAAGTTCAGCAATACCGTACAAGTGGGTGTAAACTGCTGTTTGGGCGCATGGCAGGGCGTACAAGGGAGGGAGCGCTATTTGGCTTTTGGAACGCAGATTTTGGTGGGGCCATGTCGCATTTGCAAAGCCCCCAAAGTAGCAGAACAGGCGAAACCTTCCAGATGTCGCCCCATTTTGGATTCAACACCCATCAGGGATCTCATCTTGGGGTGTATTGTGCACTTTGGGCTCACAGGTGTTCCATAGTTTTTTTTAGCATTGGGCCATGAAAATGGGGGGGAAAAACGTAGTTCGGTCATTGTTTTTTGAGTTTCAATTTTACAGCATTCGCCGTGCAGTGTAAATGACAGGATAACTTTACTATGGGGGTCGGTACAATTACAATGATATTGATTTTATATATTTTTTTCTGTTTTATTACTTTTACACAGTAGAAATACGTCTATAAAAAATTGCTATTCTGACAGCCATAACTTTTTATTTTGATGTGTGCAGAGCTTTGTATGGGCTTGTTTGTTGTGGGATGAGTTGAAGTTTTTATTGGTACCATTATGATGTGCATATGACGCTATCAGGTTTTTTGTGAGATGTTTTGAACAAACTACAGCATATCTTGGTAGTGTTTTTTTATTTTTATTTTTTATAGCGGTCACTGTACGTATATTATGACATGCTATCTTATACTCACAGCAGGGGCGTTGCTAGGGTCCTAAAACATCCGGGCTTGGGCCCTTTGTGTTTTGTTTCCCGCCTCATTGTGAACTGCGGATGTTTTTTTACAGAGAAAAACCTTCTGTTCCTGTCACTAATTTTCTGCACATCCCACACAGAACCCGTCCATCTCCTCAGCAGTCACTGTACAGTAAAAATCACCAATGACAAATTTACTTTTTCAGAACTTCTCACCTTCATATGACAATACCCCTAAACAGTCACTAAATAATCCACCGAGACATGGAGCAAATCTACCAGACAAGTGATTGTGACTAAAACACTCCTACAAACCAAGACCCAAAATACTATTACACTACTTAAGGCTCAAATAATCCTGCCAGACCCTGACCGAACGCGACCCCACATGTGATATCAGCTGTACACAGCCTCGGATTACATATACCACCCCCCCATACAGTGACCATATAAGTGTAGACACCAATGATACACAGGCTCTGATTACATATACCACCGCCATACAGGGCCATATAGTGGTAGATACTAGTTGTATGTTAGACTCTGCAGACATATAAGTGATTACCCTGCTGTTACATTTAGTAACTCACCGGAGACATCATTTCTGATCAGCGTCGATCACTTTCCCTTTTCTTCTCCATCCGGTTCCACACCTTCATGCTGATTGCTCCCGGCCAATACTCGTCCTGAGGATTTGGACACAAATATCTTAGAATCCTCACATTTCCAGCAACTCCTTAATTTTAGGTATAGCAGTCCCCTCAGGTAGGTATATAGGGGCACTGAAGCAGTATATGGGGCCACAGGCAGGTATATGGGGCCACAGGCAGGTACATGGGGCCACAGGCAGGTATATGGGGCCACAGGCAGTATATGGGGGCACTGAGGCAGTATATAGGGCACTGAGGCAGTATATAAGAGCACTGAGGCAGGTATATAAGAGCACTGAGGCAGGTATATAGGGGCACTGAGGCAGTATATAGGGGCCACAGGCAGGTATAGGAGGGCACAGGCAGGTATAGGGGGCACAGGCAGTATATGGGGCCACAGGCAGGTATATAGGGTCATTGAGGCAGTATATGGGGGCACTGAGGCAGTATATAGGGGCCACAGGCAGGTATATGGGGCCAAAGGCAGTATATAGGGGGGCACAGGCAGTATATGGGGCCACAGGCAGGTATATAGGGTCATTGAGGCAGTATATGGGGGCACTGAGGCAGTATATGGGGGCCACAAGCAGATATATAAGGGCACTGAGGCAGTATATGGGGGCAATGAGGCAGTATATGGGGGCCACAGGCAGGTATATGGGGTCACAGGCAGGTATATAGGGGCACAGGCAGGTATATAGGGCACAGGCATCATATGGGGGCCACAGGCAGGGATATGGGGGCCACAGGCAGGGATATGGGGGCACAGGCAGTAAATGGGGGTCACAGGCAGTATATGGGGGTCACAGGCAGTATATGGGGGCCACAGCAGGTATAAAAGGGCACAGCAGCATATGGGGGCCACAGGCAGGCATTAAGTAGGGCACAGGCAGTATATAGGGGCCACAGACAGGGATAATGGGGGCCACAGGCAGCATATGGGGGTCACAGGCAGGGATAGGGGGGCCACAGGCAGGCATTATCGGGGCACAGGCAGGATATGGGGGCCACAGGCAGGCATTATATGGGCACAGGCAGGGATATGGGGGCCACAGGCAGGCATTATAGGGGCACTGAGGCAGGTAAACGCTATAAAAATAACAACATTAATACTCACCTTAACTCCCCCGGCGAGCGCGCTCTGTCCTCTTCAGTCCGCGCTCCTCCGGCAGCTCCTCGGCGCACGGCCTATGACGTGCTGTGCGCCGAGGACAGCAGCGTCGCGATGATGTCATCGCGACGTTGCCGCTGAGGCGCACGGGGCCGCGGCGGTCCTCAGCGCTGTGAGAGACCCGGCAGCCTCGGGTGTAGGACCTGCGGGTCCGACACTGTCTGCAGGGCAGGGAGCGCTCGCTCTCTGCCCCGCAGTAGCCCTCAGCTGTGTGTGTGCGTCCAGCGGACGCACATGCAGCTGAAGAGCCAGTCGGTGCTCCAGGCCCAGCGCAGAGGCCTGGAGCCCGGGAGACTCGGGGCACAGGGGTTTTATTCGGGGCCCGAGCCCCGAATAAAACAGCCTAGCGACGCCCCTGCTCAGCAGGTCAATACGATTACAGCGATACCCAATTTGTATATTTTTTTATGTTTTACTGCTTTTATACAATAAAAACACTTTTATTCAACCAGGAAAACATGTTTTTGCATCGCCATAGTCTGAGAGCCATAACTTTTTTATTTTTCTGTGTATGTAGTTGCGTAGGGGCTTGTTTTTGCGGGATGAGTTGACGTTTTTAATAGTATAATTTTTGGGGGGACAATACTTTTTGATCGTATTTAAATCAGTTTTTTGGAAGGCAGGGTGAAGAAAATACTGCAATCCTAGTAGTGTTTTTTATTTTTATTTTTAACAGCGCTCACCGTGCAGTATCCGTGATAAGTTAGCTTTACTCTTTGAGTTGATACAATTATGGCGATATCCTGTTTATATAGTTTTTTTATGTTGAAACACTTTTTTTAAAAAAAAGTGTATTTAGTGTGTAAAAGAATATTTATGCATCGCTATTTTCTGAGAGCCATAACTTTTTTATTTTTCCGTATACAGAGCTGTGTAAGGACTTTTTTTTTGCGGGATTAACAAACGTTTTAATTGTTACAATTTTGGCGTTTATAAGAGTTTTTGGTCGCTTTCTATTCCATTTTATGTACTGCGGGATGAATAATAATCTTAATTCTGTGATTGTTTTTTTTTTTTTTTTTTTTACGGCATTCACCGTACGGGTTAATTAACATGACAGATTTATAGGGCAGGTCGTTACGCACGCGGCGATACCAAATATGGGTACTTTATTTATCTTTGATCTTTTTGGGGGCGATTGGCGTTTGTAAAGGGGAAAAGGGCGATGTACGGGTTTTTATTTTATTTTTTGTGTTTGTGTTTTACTTGTTTTCACTTTTTTACACTTTTTTTTACTTTTTTACACTTTTTTACTTTTCCCCATAGGGGATTTCTAACAGCAATCATCAGATTGCTGTTAGAAGGCAGGCCAGTACACAGTATTTGCTACTGTGTACTGGTCGCCATGACAACTGTCAGTCACAATGCCCACAATGCATTGTGGAATCGTGACGTCACAGATGACCTCGGGAAGTGCCGTTCACTTCCCGAGGGCATCTGAATGTAGATCGCTGCCGCACTGTGGTATGGCAGCTGCCGGGAGCAGGCTGGAGGAGCTCACTCCTCCTGCCTGCCGCTTCATTACCGCAACCATGACAGGTTGCGGGAATGAAGCGTTAATCACCCGCGGCCGGAACTCACTCCGGCCGTGGGTGATACTGCATGCGGCCAGCGGTAATATACCGCCGGTCCCATGTCGAGATCGTGCGCGGCTCGCACGCAAGCCCGCGCAATCGCCAGGACGTATGCATACATCCAGGTGTGTTAACACTCAAACCACCTGGACGTATGCATACATCCAAGGTCGTTAAGGGGTTTAAAAAACCTGTGCAGATGTGTTTGGCTCCCATCTTGGTTTTTGCACTCTACCCATCTGCACAGGTTTTTTAATCAGATCCGGTTTTAGCTGGAATATTCTTTACCCAGAAATGTAGAGTTCTGAACAGACACCAAGAGAGGTAACATTTACAGAAATGATGCAATTTTATTAAATGTAGTGTATACAGTATTTTCTATTAAATGCAGAGCATATAGTGGCACAGTTACTAGTGACATATTTATATTGTGTTTGTGCTTAAAGGGGTGTTCACACCATGCTGTTTCAAGGAGCCACAGTCAGCTTCAGACTCACACCTCCTAGTTAAGCTGTGGGTGGGTCTACAGCAGTGATTGGCATATCAGCTCTGCTATTCCTAGCTATTCCTGTTACAATAACATGACTGGTGGATGTTTATAATCTCTAGTGCAGAAAGCTACAGAGCTCAAAGGGTTAAAACTTGTCATCAGTTTAGATAATCAAGCTCCTGTGCTAGATATAAGACTCAGCAGGGAGTGACTCACCATGGTCGGATGTTAGCTTGGAGCAATGAGAGAGGAGAGACAGCAGAGAAAGGTGGTCAGTAACCAAAAAAAAAACGTGTGTACACTAGTAGTAGATAAAAATCTCATTTATCTCCTGAACAAATCATAATCAAAATAGCAATGTATTTGGTAATAGTCTTACTTTACCTTTCCCTACATGATACCAGAAAAAAAGGAACATTCTAAAAATGTACTTTTAATGGTTATAAAAGGTAAAAAATTGACACACACCAACGAAATACACTACAAAGACACAAATGTATGTTATTACACATACATCAGCTATCAACTGAACAGACCAATATATAATGGATACGGGCCTACCACTAGAAACCAGACACAGTATATAGCAAGGATAGTAAGAAACCACATTATCCAACTACTACACTGTTGTAAAAACAAAAGATGTAAAGCCAACGGTGCCAATAAACTCGTATGGAGTTGAAGCCACCATTCCATGGTGCTGCGAGGTTCAGCTGCATCAAAATATGTCATGACAACAGCACTGCTACACTGTGGCACTCATTCTCCCTTGATAAGATCTGTATATATGACAAAACAAGGGATTGAAACATGATGGGACTACAGGTAGTACTAGAGCCAGGTTCTTGACAGGGACGTCCTTATTGGGGCAATCACCCTGATACCATGTTAGGTTGAGTATAGACCCTCAGGGATTATTAATGTCAGTTCACTTCACCATCTCCTACTAGTGGACATTTGTGTCTTTTTAGTATTTTTCTATGGTGTGTGTGTGTGTGTGTCATTTATTGATTTTATTAACGATCATTAAAAGTTAATTTTTAGGACTCTCCTTTTTTGGTATGGTTGAAAATATGTAGCAGAAATGCCCTAAAAAAATGCTATATTTTCCTTTAACATGTTTATTGAAAAAGAAGAGATCCGCATGTACATCCATAACAAGGTACATAAGATACATAAGAAAACCATGCATCATAACAGATACAGACATAACATACTACAAGGCAATCTTATGCAATGTTACGTTGTCTAACCAATATAAACACAAAGAACAGTAGTGGACAACTACATCAAAGACTAAGAAAAAAATTCTGGCCCACATGGATGAAACAGTTTATGGCTAAAACTCACATTTTTGACCAAAAGGCATTATGGGAAAGGAGCTGGGAAGCTCACTGCGCCCTCTATTGGTTTTAACAAATCCTCAATTTACCTCTGATTCACTGAATCTTTGAGAAGCAAAAATGAATATTAGTCAAGCCAATATTGCTCATCTACATACGCCGTTTCGGGGGTTTGCCCCTCATCAGTGTAGAGCAGAGCGATACTGGCTTGATTGGGTGGGAGGCAATGCCTTGTGATATGCAGATGCTTAGTAGTGGGCTAAAAGGCAATAAAAACACTACACACCTTAACTGGTGCTCTCCATAAGGAGAGATGTTCCCCTTCTCTCAGCCACTCATTGCCTCCCACCCAGTCAAGCCAGTATCGCTCTGCTCTACACTGACGAGGGGCAAAACCCCGGAACGTCGTATGTAGATGAGCGATATTGGCTTGATTAATATTCCTTTTTGCTTCTCAAAGATTCAGTGAATCAGAAGTAAATTGAGGATTTGTTACAACCAACAGAGGGCGCAGTGAGCTTCCCAGCTCCTTTCCCATAATGCCTTGTGATATTCAGATGCTTAGTAGTGGGCTAAAAGGCAATCAAAACACTACACACCTTAACTGGTGCTCTCCATAAGCAGAGATGTTCCCCTTTTTTGCCCATAGTAAGCTATGGCCAAAAAGTGAGATTTAGACCTAAACAGGTTCATACATGTGGCCCCCTATATTTAAGATAAGTATCTGAAGGAATTTCCATTAAATTAAAAAGGCGAGGGGACATCATGCCGTAAATTTGTCCAAGGAGACCATAGCAACTGTTTCTTTGCACAAATATTAGGAGGGTCTGCTAATTTTAACTCGCATGCACACTTAAAATTAACCCTTCTAATGATCTCTGCTAGTGTTGGAGCTCTGTGATCTTTCCACAAATGGGCTCGCTGCAATTAATATATGGAAAATAATTGTATGAAACTGGTATGGGAACTCAGAAATGCCTACCGGTATGTCTAGGACAGCTAGTCGAGGTGTCAAAGAAAAATGAAGATCAGTCACTTCTACAATCAAACCAATGATGAACTTCCAGAATTTGATAATCAGAGGGCAAGTTTTCAAGTTGATAGTCCTTTTGCACCCACCAGGGCCAGATTATTAAACCAGTTTGAGAGAACCAGCATGTTCCCGCACCAGTATGTATTGAAGACTGTAAGTGGATAACCAACCACTCTATTTCCCATATACAGTAACCCATCCTATTTAGCCTGTGGTAGACATCAGGCTTTAGAAGAAAGAGTGGAAGCGCCTAATGCTCTATGGACCTTACTCCATAGTTACTTTAACATCCTGATATTCTGTCTGAGCAATGGAACTTCAAAACACACCCGAACAGTCAATGAAGCCGCTTTGGGATAAAAACTAAAATTAGAAAAAAAGGGAGAAACATTTTGCTATCTTGTTGTCCTGTTCTCCAGATGTGGGTAACTCAACAATAAAGTCCATGAACGTGTGTGTCCATGGCCCTTTTAAAGTTGGTAAAGGTGACCCAGGGATAAGGCACTAAGGGCAACATGTATGAACAGGGCTGCACCAGTATTCTGGCGCGATAAAAGACCTGGCGTGGACCTGTTCTATAGATGTATGAATAGTTCTACTCCAAACTTTTTTGCAATCTGCGCCTGCCAAGAAACTTTGTAATGTATATAATACACAAAACATATGAAATTATCTCCTATAAAATTGAGATAAAATTATATAATCTAAAATTAATCTTAAATAATATAAATTAATTAAAACAATACAGCATCTATCATAAATCCCGTTCTCAATCGGAAAGTTAGTATAGTAAGCATAGAGTTAGCATAGTATTATCAGTAATTACAGACACATCACTGCAGGCTAGAAATAAAATAAAAGGTGTTAGAATAACATGTCAGAGAATAGAAACTATGATAGTGATCTTACATGGTGCACCACAAGTCTCAGCAAGATCTGTGGTGTGTCGGCTATTGCCGTATATAGAATGACCTACTGATCTACATTTTGATTAATGAAAATCAACATACTATATAAAAGTATATAAAAAAAGAATTTTTTAAGTTTTTAATTCTAAAAAAAATATAAAAATCAGAACAAAATTTGATTATTGACATAATAAATTTTACATTAGAAACCAACTCAATGAACTGCTTTAATCTCTATAGAAAAGAACAGAAGCTTTGAAAGGTCAGCCATAGTGTTAAATGTTTCTTTTTTCTACTACTCACAATGCTTTCCTTGTATCAGTCTCAGTTTGTGGTTAGATTGTTGCAAGAGATAAGTAGCTATTGCTGTATATCATAGTTAAAGGGGTTGTCTCACTACTTTTGATTCATCTTACCTCAGTCCTGTTTTTTCTGTTTCATTTTTGAAGTCAGGGGTGTGTTTACTGGCTTCTACTGGCTACAACTGACCTACACTGATGAGCTGCTGAGGACACCAGGTCTGCAGCTATAGCGACCAGCACTGTCAGCCTATCAGGAGAGATCAAACAGGTCTGTAGTTATAACGACCTGAAAAGCTGATGCAGCTCATACAAAAGGGGATATCTAGGAATAGGTAGGACACTGTTAATGGACATATATTGCAAAGTGACTTGTTTTTGCAAGATCTTTAACATAAAAAGCAATCCTTGTAGCGAGACAACCCCTTTAAGAACTGTAACATATGCATTCTGTCACTTCTCTTCTCTATAGAGACTAGTGCAATTCATTGAGTTGATTTTCTAATAAAAAATGAATTATGTTAATAATAAAATTTTGTACTGATTTTTTTATTTTTCATTTTTACTACATTAAATGAAACCAATTTTAATCAGATGGTAATCAGTGTTGAAATTTAATTTTGCTGCTGTCAGCTTTTATTCTGCATACAGCAATAGCTGGCCCACCACAGGTCTCATTAGGAATTATGGTTCACCAAACAAGATCACTACCATATTTTCTATGCACCTACATGCTATTCTAATGGCTTTTCTTTTATTTCTAACCTACTGTGATGTGTTTGTAGTCACTTATAATACTATAATAATGGGATTTATGGTAGATGCTATAATGATTTTCTAATTGAATATTATTTAAATCATTATACATTTTATAATATATAATTTAATATTCATGTTATATTATTTGATTGTAAACACATTTTGTATTATTTAATGAGACATTCATTTTATATTATATAATCTTATATTAATTTTATACTATTGGGAAATTATTTTATTTAATATAGTTTTAAAATTAACATCAGTGAGCATGGCCCTAACTGTCAGGAATTCAGTGGAGCCTTTTCTACATTTTATTTAACATACGGCACAGATAGTCTTTGTGCCAGGATTACACCTGTGATGTGGCAAATGTATGAACTGCAGAAGAACAGATTCAAACATACTGGTGCATTCTACACTCAAAGGAGTCGAGCAGGTCTTTCCTATTTTCTGGAAGTCTTCTGAACATTCTGGGAGAATTGGCAAATATCATAGAAATGTAATTTGTTCTCAAGGATAAAAAATTATATTTCAGTAAGAAATGTAATTAATAAAAAATAAGTTCCATCTTAGTCCTCAGTCTGCGTTGGACAAGTTAGTTTGTGTTATGGATTCAGGATTCAGTCATTCATCTGAATAAACACAGAAAGTGTTTTGTCTTTATAGTGCATTTTGCTTTTTGCACAGCAGGTGGAGCTGCCAAGCTCTTTATTGGTGTTCCCAGTAAACTAACCAGACTGAAAGCTCTTCTTTCCACCCCCCTCCACCTCCTACACACACACACACAAAAGGTTAAAAAATATTAATTTGTCCAGTAAAATAATAGATCATAAATGTAAGCCTGAGGTTTAAAGAGTATTTTGTATAATGTGATGCTCATAACCTAGTATGATTATACATAGTTACATAGTTTGTAAGGCCGAAAAAAGACGACGTCCATCCAGTTCAGCCTGTTGTGCTGAAGTGTTGATCCAGGCTGTATATAAGGTATACTATATAAACAGGTTATGTCACTACACAAGTTGTTTGCTATTGCAAAGACCATATTAATGTTTTACTGCAGGACAAAGCATTACAGGCCATCCATGGTTCACAGATAAAGTGTTGCTATTAATTATACTCTACCAAAAGTGTACCTCTAACTACATGATAACCCCCCTCAATAATGATAAAACTGCTGCAGGGAGAACCATCATTTCACTATATGTGACCGTTATATAATTACAAAATTCCTGAGTTTCCAAGAAATTATGGAAAAGTTGAACGGATCTGAGGCAGATAGCCAATGTGACGGAGAAAGGCCATATTTACTGAATAGTTAAGAAACAATGTCAAGCAGACTGTAGTCAAGCCTCAGTGCTGTGTTGGTGAGGTCACAGAGGTGTAAAATACTGATAAACAATCTATCATACATGTTTAATATGTATTAGGCATGTACATGGAGAAGGCTTTTATTGGATGCCAGTCACACTTCTACCTGTATCGCCAGTGTCGGATTGGCCCACCAGAGGACTGGAGAATTTTACAGTAGGCCCTGAGATCAACACATCCTGCCACTGGCTCGGAATGGCCCACACAGCTGCTGGTAATTCCCTGGTGGTCCCCAAGCTCTGCAACGTGTTTTTAACTGTATGTGCATCTTGGGAAGAGTGTACATGTAAAAACTATGGCGGGGCAGGTAACAATTGGCTTCCTGCTCATTCGACTACTACTGTGGGCTACAGGCAAAGTCTTCGGCCTACAGTAGTGTGCAGCACAAGTGGCCTGATATAACGATGATATCACACATCCTGCATCACTTAGTTTCCTGGGCCAAAATCTCAGGCTTCTGGCTGAGGAAAGGCCACAGCATCCAGCAAAAGATTTATTATCAGTGGTGACATATATCTACCTACCTATAAGGGACATATACTACCTACATATACTACCTACAGGGGGCATATACCTACCTACCTACAGGGGACATGTATCTACCTATAGGACACATGTATACCTATCTACCTGCAAGGAGCCTCTATATCTACTTAAATGGGGACTCAATGCCTATGTAAATAGCAGAGGCATATATGTACAGGGGGCATATATACCCAACTAACTACAAGGGGCCTCTATATTTACCTTACTACTAGGGGTCTATAAACCTTCCTACTGGGTGTTTCTTTATTTGCCGAATGGGGGATTTTGTACCTACCTACACATGTAATAGTGGGACTATATACTTACCTGCCTAATGAATAGGCCTATATACCTACCTAGTGGAGGACCTAAATACCTTCCTATCTAATAGGGGGCCTCTGTACCCCCCTACCTATCTACCACATAGGGGACCTAAATACCTACCTAATAAAGGCCTATATACTTATCCAGTGTGGGGGATCAACCTACCTGTCTAATTGGGGACTATTTACTTAAAAGGGGGTCTACTTGTCTGCCTAACTAATTTTGGGGGTGTACCTACCTTCTATATTGGGGGTTTACCTACCTACCATATGGGAACATAAAAGAAGACTAAAACTTGTTACACAAACTGGAGTCCCATAGCCATTTAGGGGTTACTGTTTGGGTCAAAAGAGGGTCATTATTACCAGTGGTTCATTGCATGGGAAGATTGTACAGAGATGAAAATTGGTAGGGAGGTGCTAGAAAAGTAAGGATTCTAAGATGTTTGTGTGGTAAATTCTGCAGAAATGAGTCATAGCCGGGGGATGTCATCATGGTGGTCTGGACCGGATGGAGAAGAAAAGGGAAAGTGAATGACTCATCAAAGAAGATGTTTCCTGTTCCTGTGAGTCATTGGAGGTAACTGCACAGTAATCACATATATGAGTGTAGAGAACATTCATACAAATGGTATCTACCACTATATGGTCATTGTGTGGCAGTAATATTGGTCATAGTATAATGGTTTTAATTCAGTAACGGTACGGTGTATTATTCAGTCACTATGTAGTGATTATATGTGGTGGTATTATTCAGCCAATATGTAGTGTTGATATGTACTCATGGTGTGGTGGTATTATTCAGTCACTACGTGGTGGTGATGTGTGGCCATGATGTTGCAGCATTTGGTCTTAGTTATATTATTTGTAATATTGGACTTGGGATTTTAGTTTTGTGTAGTAGATGTTATTTGGTAATTGTGTAATCCTTATTTAGTGGTTTTATACCTAAAACTTTGTGTTATAGATTTTTGTATATTTTTTTTAAATGTTTTATTGGGGGCATACATCTTTATAGACGTTTTATGTTTACCACTAACTGTCCTGCTTCTTCAGCAATTAAGTAAGGGAGACTCAGAAGCCCCAGTACCCAACTTGATTACAGGCTGGTGTGATGATGTCATCACACCAATCTTTGTCAGTCAAAGCGAGACTGGGCAGGGGCACCACGCAGGACGCTGGGGCAGGCAAAGTAGTTGTTAGGTGGGCCCCTAATATCAACTCCTCTGGTGGGCTCTAGGCACCCCAGTTCGACACTGTATAGCACTTAATGCCAGCTTACAGCCTATTGTTGCCTTCCATGGTATTAGATCAGGTAGGTTGCCATGAACCTGGACTGCAGTCTGTATAAGAGAGGGAGCTTGATGGAGGGGTGCAATTTATAGATGTTTAAAAAAGCAGCATTCTGCCTTAATATTTTTTACCAGCCAGTGTTTCTCTGTATAACTAAACACACTATAGATTTACAGGGAAGAATACATTATCCAAATGACAGTTAATCTTTAGGAGTCAAGCATGGTGGGCCACATTCTTAAATCACTGTCTTGGTCCCAAACACAGCTGGTCCTTACCCAGGTGGGGAAAAAAGGATGTCATGGAACATCAAATGGCGCATGCTGTGTATTAAATACAGTTGCAGGGATTGATTCTATAGAATAAGATTTGCTGTGTATTTGAGTCCTGCTTATATGGAAAGAATCCTGAATATGAAAATGACCCATTCAAGCAGATATAAACCATGCATACCTGTGGTATAAGGACACATACATTCTTTTGCTTTGTCTAATTGAAGGGGTTGTCCAAGTCACCAAAAAAACTTACATAAAGCCCAAAGTATAAAATAACTCCAAAACATGTGGTCACCTTTGTGCTCAAGTGGTTATTTACTTCCGGTTCAGTTCTGCCAATCAGTGAATGAGTCCTGTAAGTCAAGACAAAGTGATCGGATCTCCTGAATTTTGCTCTCTGGCCAAAGTGGTTCCTCAACATATAATATCAAATGGTTCCAGGGCAATCATTTTATGTTGAAACTATAACTCTATGAAAAACTGACAATTGGTTCTGAAGCCCCAAAATGTCATCCAGAATCATGCAAATTGAAGATTAAAGAAAATTAAGCAAATAACTAGTAGATATAAAACAAGTCCTTACATATAACAATCAGAAAGAACTGATGGAAGCTGGAAATCACTTTCTATTTCAAGTATAGAACATTCTTTTGGTCATGTACTTCATACAAAATGCACCAGAAAAAAAAGAAAATGAGGTCACCCTCACATGGTGCCCAAAAGAGCAGCTGGCACACGCAATGAGCAGTACAGAACATGTAGGGTAGTACCACACTGTACAGTACTGTAGATAGGGGCTACTAGACTGCCAGGGGTTTTCCAAGCAAATGATTAGGATACTTGGTTGGATCTTCCAGTCAATCACAAGAGCCGCAGATCAGCAGTGCCTGTGACATTGCATGTTGAGTCTGGTTTCAAGATATAATTTCCCAGGAGAGGCCATTGTATACTGCAAATATTGTATCTTCAGGCCATTGTAACTTGAGGTAGCACTGTATAAAGCATGTATAGTGAAGAGAAGTTGACACTGATATAACATTACAATGAGAGATAAGATAGGTGGATGCTGAACACACAGCCTTTCAAGGGGTTGTCTCGCTACAATGATTGGGTTTTAATTAAAAGATCTTTAAAAAACAAGCAGCTTTGCAATTTACAGTTCATTACAAATTCCTACTGATTTTGAGCTAGCCCTGTTCATAGGAGTGCATCAGTTTCTCAAATTTCTATAGCAGCTGACCTGTTGATCCTTATCTTACTGGCTGTCAGGTCTGAATGACTCATCACCTTTGAAGACAGGTCGGAGCAGAGAGCCCCTCCCACACAGAATGCTTCTGGAGGGGGAGGAGGACTCTGGCTTCTATGTCCGTGCTGCCTGGATTAACCCTGTGTGTGCCTGCTTCCTCCTGCTCTCTACACAGATTGAGCAGAGATTAGGCTGATCAATAGATGTGACAGCAGTGACCCTGTTTGTTACTATAATCATGATGTCTGTGGAGCTGTAACTATAATAATACTATACAGATGTGAACAGTTCTTTGCTGTGCTGTACTAGGGACACATCCTGAGTAACACTTTGCAGCTTCCCTGCCTCTGTTCTGAGAGGGTTTGTTTGTTGTTGCTGGAGATGTGGAGATATGTAAGCTAAGCAGAGGGTATAGGAACACTTGCAGCCCCTCTGTTCTGCTATTAGCAATCATAGACCTCTCTAGGCAGGCACACACAGTGTTATCTCTGGCAGCAATCCCCCTGCTGTATTGATGTTACGGGCGGATAGCTGCCTGTGTGCTGAGGGGAGGGGGGCAGAGGGAGGGGGAAGAGGCAGAGAAGCTAGCACGCCCCTCAATTCAACTCCCATTCACAGACAGAGGCTGAAAGCTATTAATGAGACAACTCCTTTAAGTGTTTAATTTGCATTCAATAGGCAATTGTACTTTAGGAAAAGTAGTTTCACTTGTGAGAGTCTGCAAACCTCTGTCTACTGTTATACTGAGCAGTTTACTGTTTTTAATTACCACCTTAGCTTTAGGTTTACAAGAGCCACCTTTTCCAGATTTGACAAGGCAGATATTATGAGCCCATGCTGGACAGGTTAGGATACTCATATCATAAAGAATCTGAATCTGTATTCTAACCTAAAGCAGCAGGTAATTAATAAAAGTTTTGATGCTCTTGCAGAACTAGCACATTTTTAATTGCTAGTTATTCATGCATTCTGATTTGTACTGTTTAAAGAGAACCTGTCACATAGTTTATGCCCCCCTTGCTGAGGGCAGAACAAGCTAGTGTCAGACATGCTGTTTTCAGCGCTGTGCTTCTTATTCTGTAAGATTATGTAGTTTTAGAGCATTTAATGCTCAAATCTGCAGTTTTCAGTCAGAAAAGATTCATGAAAAGAGTCAGTTTTTTCATATCCCGCCCACCTGAGGCTAGCCCCGCCCACCTCACAACTGATTAACCTATTACTTTGAATATGTAAAAACATGAGAAAAACTATCAGGTGGGCGGTGCTAGGCTTTGGTGGGTGGGGCTAACACCTCATCATGAATAAGATTTGAGCATTAAATGCTGTAAAACTCCAGCATCTTACAGAATAAGGGACACAGCGCTGGAAACAGCATGTTTGTCACTAGCTTGTGCTGTCCTCAACAAGGGGGGCATAACTTATGTGACAGGTTCCCTTTAAAATACAGAACTGTCTTTTTTTGCCACACTGTTCACAGATGCACCATTTCTTCATCTTTCAGGCAGAAAACCTCCACACTTCATATCATTTACTGTATAATAATGAAGGCTGTCCAAGTAGTGCTGATGTTTCTTGCCGTGTGGGAAATAAGTTCTACTCCTGCTGGCCGCCTGTCCTGCTATAGGAAGATCTTAAAAGATCGAAACTGTCACAACATTCCTGAGGGAGTAGAAGATCTTTCTCTGAATGGAAACCTCCATGGTCACTTATTGGAGAGGACAGGATGTGAGATGGCCTGTTACTGCAATTTTAATGAGCTGCTCTGCTGTCCAAAGTAAGAGTTGTCCAGTTCTTTCTTTTTATGTCTATTTCAGTTTCCTTTTTCTCATATAACTTCTGTGATTTCAAAGTGAAAACCCATGCATTTGGTTTCTGCAGTAAAGGGACATATTCAGGTTACTCCAACATGTATAATCAGCTATTGCAAGCCTACAGCAAAATCCGCTTCCCCCGCATTTCACTTAATGACCTTGTTCTTTGTATTATATAATGCACTAATAAATATCACAAGACATTTGTCATTGCAAACTCACAAGCCCAAAAGTATTATTTTTATTACTGTACATATATAAGAACAACACATAAGAGGAATGCTGGAAGGGCTATCTACACGAATGATGAGTTTTCTTTGTGTACATTAATATAAAATGTGGGCAACATTTAGATGATAACCACCACCTAAGCAGCTTAGTGTAAGGATTTGTACATTACTTGCTTTGCCTGAATAAATTAGGAGTTGGTACTGGAAGTGGGCATCAGTCATACCCTAATCAATCAATGTACTTCTGCATTTCTTAAACAATTTAGATTTTATACCCAGCAGAAACTGGTATAGAACAGCACTGGAGTCTGCGAAAAATATGTGCTGTGCTGACATAAAGGCAAGCATTACTCAGGTATATTATCTACCTCTGGGAAGCAGGATACATAAATTCACATATTAATAGCTGCTTCATGTGTTCCCTGTGAGCACCTTTATCATTTTACTTCAGTCAAGATATGATATTACAAATCTTTTCTTAAATTTCCTATTCACAAATCAGAACAATTGAAAACATTTCTTTAAAAGAATCTACATGCAATGTTAGAACTGTGGAAGCAGGAGAAGCAACTACCCAAAGGACTCTGGTACATAATTGACAGAGCAGGCATATATTGGAGGACCTCAAATGTCACCCTTAAGTCATCAGAGGGCTGAAAAATCCCATTTATTCCATGGCAGCACATGCATACACTTTGATTCTTGGGGACAAAATGGCACAGTTTTAAAGAAATGACTGGTGCACACTTTTAAAGGGAATGTGTCATCAAAAAATGAGTCATTTTTTAAGTCCCGTTTTTTATTTTAAAAACCCCTTTTTTTTGGGAAATTTGTGGTTGTTTTTTATTTTTTTTTCATTCACTTTCAATTTTTTTTAATAATTCTTAATTTTTGGGCATTTTGCACTTTGGCCACAAAGGCCTTTTCGCACTGCAAAAAACAGCAGTCAAGGGGTTTCTTTTGGCAGTAGCTTCATGCCCCATAGGAACTTAAGACGACTCAGTCCCATTCATTTCTATGGGAAAATTTTTTCTAGCCCATGCTCTGTGACCTGGGAAAAAAATCAGTTCGCAGAAGGTAAAAGGGGTGAACGTGACACCCTCCTCGGTGACTTTTGACCCCTGATTTAAACTATTCAAAACTGCTGTCCCCCTTTCAGTTTGACCCTTTTTGGGTGCTGATACGAACAGACAACAAAAAAATTTTCTTTTTAACAGAACAAAAAGTGTCAGACAATTTTTTAGGCTTAGAGGGCCAAAGGGGAAAAATTTGGCAGGACTTAAGAATTTTTAAAAAAATATTGAAAGGATATGGAAAAAAAAAAAAAATTTAACTAAAAATTTTTAAAAATGTTTTTAACAAAAAAACATTTTAAAACAATAAGTCTTTTTTTGATTACACTTTTCCCTTTAAGGATAGCCTTTGCTTAAAACCAAAAATGAAAGTGCAGACTACTAGATTTGTAGCTACACAGTCACGTCACAATATTATGACCACTTCCTACTTTCAGCAGTGTGTAGTTCACCACGTGAACTCGCATGGTGGATATATAAGGTGTGCTGTATGATCACAAGTCCCTTGCTCTTTCCAAAGGGCCCGGAAAATACACCCCCGGGCCATTTTTTTTTTTTAAAGGAAACACCATGCAATAACGGGTTTTTTTGGACCCCCCTTTTTGCCTTCCAACCCCCAAATTTCTTCGTGGCATAAAACCCACAGGGGGTTGCAACGATGCACAATTGGTCCCAAAGGGGGCCCCAAAAAAAAGAGTCCCAAAGAAAATTTTTCCCCACACCATGACACCACCACCCCCCCCGAACCTTTATAAAAGGCAGGATGGACCCAAAGCTTTCATTTTGTTGAGGGCCAAAAATTCTAAACCCCTACCATCCAAAGTGGGCAGCAGAAATGGGAGACCCCATCAGACCAACAAACGTTTTTCCCAATCTTCTATTTCCCAATTTTTTCGATGAGTTTGGGGAAAATTTGGAGCCCCCATTTTTACCTGTTTCTTAGCTAAAAAGGAGTGGCACCCGGTGGTTTTTCCTGCTGTTTGTACCCCCCAATCTGCCTCAAAGTTCGCCGTACTGTGCGTTCAGAAAAGCTCTTCTTTTTTTTTTTACCTTGGTTGAAAACGGGTGGCTTTTTAGTCACTGTTCTTTCCCATCAGCTCGAACCATTCCCGCCCATTCTCCTTTGACCCTGGCATCAACAAGCATTTTTCCCCCTCACAGGAAATGCCGCTCACTGGGTGGGTTTTTTTTTTTTTTTCGGACCATTCTCTGTAAACCCTAAAAGATGGTTGTGCGTGAAAATTTCCCGGAATCACATTTTTTGAAATACTCAACCAGCCCCTTTTGGCACCAACAACCATGGGCCCCGTTTTAAAGGGACTCAAAACACCTTTCTTTCCCCAAAACTGATGCTCGGTTTTGAACTGCAGGGAATGTCTTGACCATGTCTACAGCCAAATGCACGAGTTGCCGCCAGTGATTGGCTGATTAGAAATTAAGTGTTTTAAAGACATTTTTTCGGTGTACCTAAAAAGTGGCCGGGGGTGGGAAAAAGAGTTGCAAAAAAGGGGTGATTGGTTTTTCCCGAGACAAATGGGAGTTTTTCTGAAACTGCGCAGTCTGGGAACTATTTGCATTCTGTTGAAGTGAAAATGTATTATGAGTGAACAAATGGCACCATTGTGAATAAGCTACATTCAAGCTACAGAGCATCACATGCCACTGATGTGAGAGCCTTAAAATTTGGGTAGAAAAGCACAGGAATCTAACAAGGTGGACAAGGGATTCTAGTGCCCCAAGGGAAATAAGGGAAATAGCGCCCCCCACCAAAGGGAAAAATTTAGCCCCCTTTTAAAAACCCACCCCCTTTGGGGCCCCCCTTTTCTGCCTGGGATGAAGTGGCGCCCTTAATGGTCGCCTACCTTCGCCTACCAGTCGTCCCGGTCCTGGCTACCAGGCATGTGTTTAAAACAACAGTTTAGTGAACTCTACTGCATATGGGGACTAAAGTAGATGGATGGGGGGGGGGGATGTTTGGGGGGGGGGTATGGGGGTTCAGTTATAACCGCCCCAAAATTATTTTTTACCCCATTATTGGGAAAATTGCCCAGTTTGAAAATTTTTCAAAATCATATTTTCTGCTTTATGGAATGGATGGATGCTGGCAAGTCAGATTTAAAAATCAGCACAAACACCCGCAACCCCCTGCTGGAAAAAAAACACAAGCTGGTGGGGGGCAGCATTGTATCTGGGGAAAAATTTTTTTGGGATTCTCAGTCCCACTTCCAAACCATTTTGGAAGGCACTCTCTACCAATTTGGGTATGAATTTCCAATCCTATCAGATCACGTACCCATACGGGCTAATTTCTTTCCTGAGGTGGATGGGATCTTCCAGCAAGACAATGCGACATACCACACAGCTAGAAATGTCCAACATTGATTGTAAGAGCATTTAAAAAAGACTTGTACCCCCGTTTTCCCCGAAAATAAGACATGGTTTCCATTAATTTTTTACTCCCAAAAGACAAGCTAAACTTTTTTTTTAGGGGGTGGTTTTTTTTTTTTTTTATGAACAATAATTCCAATTTTTGTTGAACAAAAAAATCAAAAAGTATTTTTATACTGTAGTGATTTAATCACAAACATCGCATAAGCAGCCAAAATCTGAATTTTTATTTAAATAAAAATGCACAAAGTCCCTTTTTTTCAGGGGTGTCTTATTTTCAGGGAAACAGGGTAAGTACTACCCTGGCCCTCTAACTTCCTGGACTTGAGCCCAACTGAGTATCTGTGGGACCACCTTGATCGTCATGTTCACTCCCCCACACACCCTCCTGCAGCTGAGGGATGCACTGCAGTCAGCATGGCTCCAGATACCTGTGACAACCTTCCAGGACCTTACTGGGTAATTAATCCCAACCTATCTAGCTGCTCTCCATACCTGCCCGTAGCGGTTACTCTGAACATTAGTTGGTGGTCATAATAATGTGACTGAACTGTGTCCCTACTATTAACCTACTGGATTTAAAACTGGGTTTAAAATTAATAATTTTCTCACCTAAAAAGAACATATGTAAAAACCCTTAGAAGAAGTAGGGCACCAAATAAAAATTCCAACAAACCCTAAATAAGAAATTTACTAAATAGCAAATTTTCAGTTTTAATTGGCAATGCTCAACTTTTTCTAACCCCCTCGGAATATGCCATGTTACTTGTTAATAACCAAGCTTAGAACTTTTTGCCAAGTTATCTCATTATTTAGCACAAATGCATCTAAAGTTACTGGGAGGATGGATACATTCTCTTACTGCTTGTAGGGCAGCTTGGTTTTATATCACAAGCCCTGAAAATAGCATTAAATATTTGTACTATTTTGTGAATATAAAATGGCTCTAAGGGTATATTCACACGGTGTTATTTCGGCGCGCATTTCGCCGCGTATTTGCACTTAATACACAGCGAGATGAGCACCGCAAATTAAGGTAATCCATTTGCTCTCGTAAGAATATGCTACGCCTCTCCCCCTGCGACAAAAAAATCGGGGGGTGATAAGTTTCAATTTAAACCCCTGTTACCCCGCGGAATGCATTTCAATGGGGGGGGGTCTCCCCCCCCCGGGGTTCAGGATTTTCGCTCTATGAGCGCGACTCCCAAAACACCCCGTATTGCTCGCGTACTTTCGTACCGCAATTTCCCGTGGAATACCCTAAGAGTCCGTCCACACAGCAAGCATTTCCAGTTGGAAATCCCCGCGGATTCAGATTTTAAAACCATCAAAAACTGACTGTACAACCATCTCCACAGAGCTCAATCTGAAAATCCGCATTGTAGTCCACACAATTTGGATTGTCTGAGGGTGGATTTCAAAACTGCCATTTTTTTAAAAAACCTAGAAAATTTTCAATTTTCCACCATATTCCACTTGGAAAATGACAGAAAATGTACTGTTGAAGTGGAATGGCATGAAAAATGACCTGAAAGCTTTGGGCATATTTTTTGGATCAGATTTTGGCGCAGATCTTAGTCCAAAAACTCAATTGTGCTCTTTGATGCAAAAACAATTTAAAAACCTAATCCAAAAACTGTGTCAAAATCTGTCGAAAACATGTGCCAAAAAATGAAAACCAAGCTAAAAATTCTCAGCTTCTTGTGTATAATACTGTTCATCTACTCGTCAGACTACTTGGTTTTAGGATTCAGAACCTGACAAGTATCTTGTCTTTTGTCGTGTGGACATAAGCTTGGATTTTGATAAAACACTATCGTTTGCTAGGTTTCACTGAAGGTGAGATGTTTTTCACATAACCCACACAATATATAATGCATTATGGAGCTATTATACTAGTTTCTGGTTCTTCAAGTCTCTATATCCCTTCACTCTGAACAAAAGGCATGCTTATTTATTAGTAAAGTCAATTAGCGTTGGAGTCTATCGGAATGGCTTGAAACAGACTGCTATTTCTCCTGCTTCAGTTGTTTGCTAATTGATACCAGAAGATTTAAACTATTGACCTCGAAAGAACAAGGCCTAGAAACCTACTGAATATTATATACATATTTTTTTTGAATATCAGTGTTTGTAATGTAGGAACGTTCTTACATCTGAAATAAAGAACTAGAGGAATAAATTGTACAGTCTTCAGGGCTGTATCTTCTCCTGGAGCTGGCAGGGAGGCTTCATATACACCAGCAGTTCCAGTGAGGCTATTTGGCTGTGAGCGCACAACTGAAGTGCTATTATATTCTCACAATGATGCCTCTGTTTTTCTCCCTAAAGCATCAGCCTGTGAACATGGCCAGAGAGCAGCCAGCTTGTATTAGCTTGCTGTCTACTATATCCTGAAGTGCCAGAATGTTGCCTTCACAAGCATCAGTTTTCCAATAATAAATCACATCCAGCCATATTATTCCATAAAACAGTTTTGCTGTGTTAACTCATTCTGCTCCTATTTGTTTTCTAGGGATATTTTCTTTGGACCGAAGATTTCCTTTGTGATTCCTTGTAACACCCACTAAACAAAGCCAAGCTGTGCCAGAGGAAGACAATGACTGACACAGGAACTGGGAAGATAACATGTGAAATACCTCTACATTCATTACTGCTTTCTGTTACCACCTCCTTCCTATACTGTCTCTTCCTGGATACATTTTGACAAACACTGAGATTTTTCTCAAATGTTCATACACTACATAGTATTATATAAAACTTTAGGCAATAATATAGAAAACCAGCCAGCTCACTCTCGGCATGCATGTATCCCAATCCTCCACTAATATTGTAGTAATCACAGCTTTTCAAAAATCCATAAAAATGTATATGGCTATGGAGATACAATTTGCTTATAATGCTTATATTTTTATGGATTTTTGAAAATAAAGCAGTGATGAAGCCTTGCACATCCATAAAACTAGATTTAGGCTTTGATCTGACACATAAACAGTCTTCTTGCATAGTAAGGGCATGATCCCACGGCAAGGGTTTTCGGCCTGAAAAACCGTCCGAAAATTAGCACAATTGTGCTCTATGGAAAACCCGTGCTGCAGTCCCCACTGCCCGGTTTTCCGCCCAACGGTTTTGTCGCCGGCGGACCGGCGACAAAACATTGAACATGCACAATCTTCCGTCCGGTTTCCGGACGGAACATGTGCATCTCAATGGGAGGGGGCAGGGCGTTGCTAGGGTCCTAAAAAATCCGGGCCGGGCCCCTTTGGTTTTTTCTGTGGTAGGGCTGGGGTTTACACGACATTTTTCACGCCTCATTTTTGAACTACGATGTTTTTTTAAAAAGAGGAAAAACTTGTGTTCCTGTCACAATTTTCTGCAATTCAAAACAGATCCCTCCATTCTCAGCATCACTGTACAGTAAAAATCACCAATGACAAATTTACTTTTCAGAACTTCTCACCCTTCAAATGACAATACCCCTAAACGTCACCCAAAACATACACCGATACATGGAGCAAAATCCCACCAACAAGTGATTGTTACTAAAACCCTCCTACAAAAAAAAGACCCAAACTAAACTACTTAAGGAAAAAAATCCTGCCCAAAGGACCAAACGCGACCCCAATGGACCACATGTACACAGGCCTGATTACAATACCCCCCGCCTACAGTACCAATAGTGGTAGATCTAGTTTATTAACCCGAAAATATAAATGATTACCCGCTGTTCCCTTTTGTGACTCCCCCCGGAACGTTTTTTTGACACCGTTTCCTTTCCCTTTTTTTCTCCCCCCTTCAACCCTTTATGCTGATTCTCCCCCGGCCCAAAACTTTTCCCCGAGGATTTTGGGCACAAATATCTTAAATCCTCACATTTCCAGCAACTCCCCAAAAAAGGATAGCATCCCCTCAGTTAATTTAGGGGACTGAAGCAGTTATGGGGGCCCCAGCAGGTATAGGGGCCACAGGCAGTTTATAGGGGGGCACAGGCAGTATATAGGGGGGACAGGGAGTTATGGGGGCACAGCAGTATATAGGGGCCTGAGGGGAGTTATGGGGGTACGAGGCTTTTTATGGGGGGGACGGCAAGGGAATGGGGCCCAAAGGAATTAAGGGGGATGAGGCAGTATTGGGGCCCCCAGGCAGTGATATGGGGGCAGAGGCAGTAATAGGGCCACAAGAAGGTAATAGGGGAAGGGCGTATATGGGGGCACTGGGCAGTAAAATAGGGGGCCCCAGAAGGGATATAGGGACTGAGGCAGTATAGGGGGGGACTGAGGAGTTATTGGGGGGCACTGAGGCAGTTATGGGGGCCACAGGCGTATATGGGGGCCACAGGCAGTATATGGGGGGGACAGGGATAATAGGGGGACAGGGAGGTATATAGGGGGACAAGCAGGCTATGGGGGGCCCCAGGGAGGGGAATGGGGGCCACCGTAGGCGTATGGGGGGCCCAGGGAGGCAAATATTGGGGGGCCCAGGCAGGATATAGGGCCACAGGGAGGGTATGGGGGGCCCCAGCAGGGATTATAGGGGCCACAGGCAGGCATTATAGGGGCACAGGCAGGCATTAAAGGGGGGGAAACGCAAGGGGCCACAGGCAGGGGATAGGGGGCCACAGGGAGAAAATGGGGGGGACAGTCAGGCATAAGGGGGACAGGCATATGGGGCCCCAAGGCGGGATTATAGGGGGCCCAGGCAGCATTAAAGGGCACGACAGGGAAATGGAGGCCCCGGGCATATATGGGGCCCCAGGGAGATAGGGGGGCCACAGGGAGGGGGAAAGGGGGACAGGCAGTGGATGGGGGGCCCCAGGCGGCATTATAGGGGCACGGCAGGGTATGGGGGCCACAGACAGGGGGGGGGCCCCCAGGCAGGATTATAGGGGGCCCCGAGGAGATAAACGCTTTAAAACAACACATTAATACTCACCTTACTCCCCCGGCGAGCGCCTCCCTATCCCGTCCTTTTCCCACCCGCGCTCCTGGCAGCTCCCGGGCCGGGCCTATGAGGCTGTGCCCCGAGGACAGGAGGGGCGTGATGACATAGCTCGCACGCTGCCGGCTGAGGCCACGGGCCCGCGCGGGTCCCCAGCCTGGAGGCCCGGGGGCCTCTCGTGTCGGCCCTGCGGGTCCGACACTGCTGGGGGGGGGAGCGCTCGCTCTCTGCCCCCAAAGAACCCCGCGTTTGGGGGTGGCGTCCAGGGGAGCACATGCAGCTAAAGGGAGTCGGGCCCGGCCCCGGGGCAGAGGCCTGGAGCCCGGGGAGACTCGGGCACAGGGTTTTTTTATTGGGGGCCCACCCCCAATAAAACACCCTAGGACCCCCCTGGAGGGGGAGGGTTCCCCCGTATGCGGAGAAAAGCCGTCCCCCCTGGGGCCCGTGGGGAGGCGCAAAACGGGACAAATACCGGCCCGAAAAACCGGGGGGTATTTGTCCACTGCCGTGTAAACGGCCCCTAAGTGCCGGGTGAAGACATTGCCAAATAATGCACATTTTTTTTACATAACTCAATAGTGACTTATTATTCAAAAATGATTACGTAAAAAAGTTATATAATATATACATTTATATAATATAAAACAACCAAGCTCAAAGATTGGTAGAACAGCTGCTCTAGCCAAGTACATTTCCAAAATGAAGGCACAGTATTTTGTCTGTATGTGTCATTTACATCTGTGGTAGAGAAGTTATAAGCCCAAATTACTTCCATCTTAAAGTTGCTCACAGCTGCCTGTCTCAGACACCCTAGGGCTATGTCTACACAGCAAATGTTAAATTGCCATCCAAAATCTAATGGTATTTTAACATTGCCATACTGCATTTTTTGATTTCCCCCAGCCAGTTAAAAATTTACTGTATTTGGAAAATTTGCCGGAAGAGGGAAAATTTTAAAAAATCCCCAGTAGAAAATCATGCTGTTAGGACAGCTCAATTTTTTATTGCGGGGGTAAAAAGCACAGGGTTACAGTCGGGTTTTTGGGATTCTAAATCTAAACCGCTTAAATCCGACTCTAACCTTTTCTGTGTAGACCTAATCAAAAACCTCTCTTTTTAGACGGGCAATGGATTTTTTAATTTTATTCCTGTTTCCCCCAACATGACTTATACTGGATGTGCATACTAAATAAATTTTTTAAATTTCAGTTAAAACACTACCTAAAAGTAGGGATATTTGGGTATTGGTTGAATTTCAGGGTTTAACAAAAATTTCTGAAATTTTTTTTAAAAGCACTAAATGAAACCCCCTCTTTCCTTTAGAAAGCACAGTCCAACTGTTCAGTTTTCAGACTTT
>JAODAL010039672.1:0-37752 GCA_025379985.1 Phyllomedusa bahiana
GAATAAAAATTATAAAGCCAAAGTTTTATATTAAAAACAATATTTGAAAAAAGAGCACCGGGGTTAGCCCAAACAAACGGGTTTAAGGTTCAAACCAGCAAAGATCCCCTGTGAAAAAGTGTTAAATTGTTTAATTACCGGGGTAAAAGACAAGATTTTAAACCCATGTGGCTCCAGTAGAGTGAAATGTAACACAACGCCTACCAGCTCGACTGGTTCTTTAAACTTAGGGCTTTACCCTACCTTAAGCTACCCCCTTTTTCTTTTCAAACCCTAAAATAGACAGTAAAAATAGATTAAACTTTGAATGTCAGTTTTTATTTTTTTCCTGATGCTCATTTCCCTCCTCAAGCTGCTTTACAATTCGCATAAAAACCCTAAAATCTTCCTATCTGCTGATTTTTTTTTCTGTGCTCTAGGGGTTATTAAAAAAAAACAAAAAAACGGGGACGAATTATATATCAAAGCTCGTTGTGGTTGTCATTCTGCAGCATTGTGATTGCAGCTCTGGATGAAGCGAGTACATGAAACTAATGCAGTATTTACTCAATTTGTTTGGATGTTATTCACATCTCGAGTTAAATGGTGTTCAAGGCTGAACCTGCTTTAATCCTTCGTTGTTGCTAATGAAAAGTGACTCTCAAACATTAGCTTAGACATCCCAAGATTGACCACCTACAGTCAATGGCCATGCCCTTGAATATTTGCATAAATAAAAAATAGCCGTTTCCATCTACCTTTTTTTAAAAATTCAGTTGAAGGTAGGAAGGGAATAAAATTCTATTCTCATCACTTGTAAAGGAGTCCAAAATTTCAGCAAAAAAAACGAACTTTAACAAATGCGCCCTTTTCCCACAATCGGAGTCAAGCAATGAGCAGTGATAGATAAGATATGCAGTCTCTGTATCGTAGAGTCCAAAGTAACATTTGTTAAGGGACACAAAGCCACGTGCATAAATTTTTCAAAAGCATCCGCTTTAGACCAGAAAAAAAAAAAGTGCAAACCCCGCATTTAGGCTTGACAATCTAACCGAATGATCCTGTTAATATCCTATGTATTTTACTGTAACATTACTATGATCTTTTATTGTTAGACACACTGAAAATTGGGTACAAGATATGCTTTCCGCACAGGCCTCCTCTCAGGAGGTTACAGGACACCTGAGGATTTTGGCAATGGACCAGTGCATTTTTCCTTGGTCTATTTCCTACACCGGCAGTTGATTTTAATGTTAACAATGTCTGAAATACAAATTGAATTGTTCATTCCAATGCAGCATTCACGAGTATATTCAGCATGGAAAAAAAAACAAAACAGGGGACAGAAGGAAAATCCTTTTCTTTAACGTGATTCTGTTCTGCGCAATTTGTTTTACAACTTAAGCCTACAAAATCGCTCTCCAAACACCCAACACAAAAATAATTTGTTTACAAGCCAAATTTTCCTCTGAACAGAGAAAAGGTAAGTGGGCCCGTCATCTAAAACAGTATTTCCGTGGTAGGCCCAAATGTTTTCATTTCAACATATCCCTCACAGAACAATAAACGGTGGAAGTTTGGGGGCACCAATGTCTTAAGAGGGGAAATTTGCTTTTACCCACAAATGAAGCACGTTTGGAGGCAGCCGTTTTGGGTCTTTGGGAACGCTGGGGGATACTGGGGTGGTTAAAGGGGAAAAGGGGTAGCCGGGCTGGCTTTTGACCTGGAGCCTGATATCCTATCCGTGGGGGAAGAGGAGGACAGGGAAAAAACCGAAGGGGCCCGGAAAAGGGTGCGTGCAGCCATTGCAAAAAGGAGTGGATAATTTTCCCGTGCAGGGGGCGGTGGTGGAACAGCTCTTCTAGGCAAGACCGTAGGTGTATTGAAAGGTGCTGGGGAAAGACGATAAAAAGGGGGGGGACAGCTTTGTGGGCGCTTGTGGCGCATAGAAACCTGAGGGAGTCTCTGTCCTTTCAACACCATCTCTTGAAGTTTTTCAATTTTCACACGCCGCAAGTGTGCTAATTTGCGCTTTGCTAAATAATCATCGCTAAAGGAATCCATCTGGATACCGCCATCAAGAAAGTTTTCAGCCATATTCTGGGAAAAGAAAAAAAGATCCAGTTTTTTTATTTACAGTATCAGACCAACAGCAAAATATGAAAAAAAAAAGGGGGGCCTCATATTCCCCACCACCCTTTTTATTAATGTGATGGAAGTACTACCCTAGCAAAATGCACCCAAACTGTACCTGACATTTATAAGCAGGTTTACAGCAGTGACATCATTCACATTTTTTTTTTATCAAAATAGAGCCAAACAAATGCCCCAACGCATACGATCCTCCCAAAGCTCCTGCTTGCATAATAGAGCGACCACAGAATAGGCAACTAGGCAAAACCCCCAAAGCCATATAAAAAAGCCCCTGAAATTCCAATCTACCCCCACCAAGGATGGAAAAATTTTTAACATATTTCACTCAAAAAAAAAAAAAAAAAGTAAAAAACTAAACTCCCAAACATCAGGACACCTTTTCACCTCGTGACAATTTTTGAAAAAAAAGCAGCTAAAAAAAATTTCTATTTTTTGGTTTATATCAAGGGGATAAAAGCAAAGGGGCCCCATGTTGGGAAAAAAGTCTAGGTCAACAACTCACTCTGTTGCCCCAAGCAACCAGAGGCCCCTTTATTTTTCCCCCGAGACTTTTTGAAAAAAAGGAAATCTGATTGGTTGCATGGCAACAAAGTGAGTTTTAGACCTGACCGTTTTCATAATGTGGCCCTATTAATTTTCTCCTCCTGCCCCAATTCCCCCTTTATTTCACTGAATCAATGCCATAACATTGCCATAAAATGACACCATTAGCTACTACTGTCTCCTGTAACATACACCAAGAGTCACCCATTTTACCCTCTATGACATCCACTTTAATTGTTTCCAATTATCACTGCGCCCCCAAAACCCTTAAAAATACAATGTAATGACTAAACTTGAAAAATACCTAAAGAAGCTAGTTTAAACCGCCTATAATCCTGTGTGCAGGTTGTCACAGGCCCAAAAACCGCATCCCCCCTTTCTAAACCCCAAAAGGAAACCTTCTCTTGGGCCAAGAAGAACAATTGCCATAATGAAATATTTCCATGCATAGGTTTTAAACTTAATTTTTTAAATTTATGAAAATTTTTGCCCTTTTGGAGGTAAAAAGCTGGATTGCCAAAAAAAAGAAACCCTTCAAAGGGTTTAAAAAAATTTGAAGTACTTTTTAAAGTTAAAAACTCTCCCCAATTTGTTTTTTTTTTTTTCAGTAAAACCCCTTTTTTTTTTTCTTCTTGAAATGAACATTGGGGCAACTTTTTCCTATAATTTGCAGGGTTGTTTTCCTTCTTAAAAACAAAAAACAAATCACAAAAGGGTTTTCCCCACGATGGGCCGCAGCCCCCGCTAATTTGCACTTTAATACGGGCGAAAATTAGCCAGCACTTTTTACTGCAGATCGCTAAAAAAAAAGACAGCCGATTTCCTTATGAATGGGGCTGATTCTCAAACTGCACATCTACTGCAGAGTGTAAACCTCAGATCCCTGATGGGAACTGATCGAAAAAGGTCTGTCGTAATAGGTAAATTTTCCCCGGAAAAATTCCCAAACATGCCCATCATGGAAAATATATATATCTCAAGCAGCTTTCCCAACATACATATTTCCAATTATATAGCTTTAGGTGGAAATGCAAAAAGCCAATCTATGTTTTCCAAAACAATAACAACTTAAAATAAAATATACATATAAGCCTGACATAGGTCAAAAAGACATTCCAAAATCCAAAAAATATTTAAAATCGTCAGTAACCCCAAAAGGTCACAATCTTGGACACGCCTGCACACAACCCCATCATTCTTCACACAACTGGAAGACAAAATTACCCCCCGCTCTTCCCCTATCTTGCTCCCTTCCCCGTAAAGTGTAAAAGGTTTCCAGAAGCATTTAACCCATGCGATCTGGAAAAAGAAAAAATTAGTTACAAATAATCAGAAACTTTAGGTATTAAAAAATTTCTTTTCAGTCGTTTTGAGAAAAACTTGTGCACCATTTTCTGCAGCTTGCATTTATTACAGTATACTGCAAGCTGCTCAATTCCATCTTGGGCTAAATCTGTCAACTCTCGTGATGGCGTGGCCAGCAGCCCCTTTCTTTCTCAATTCCAGAACATTCATCTGAGTTCAGATTTAAACCAAATCAATTTATAACGCAAGTTTAATTTAGGCCAAAAAATTTGGATTCAAGAAGTTTTGAAACAGATGAGACCCAGAAAAGGGCAGAAAAAACCCAAAGCACTATAAACACACACCACTACCCTTTCCCTGGGATAGTTGACAAGCTACAGAAAATACATAAACTGTAAGGGCTTGTCCCACGGCACGGGATTTTCGGGCCGGTTTTAAAAACCGTTTTGAAAAACCGGTTTGGGACAAACTTTACAAGGGGAAAGGGTCTATGGAAAACCCCACCCCCAAGCGGTCCCCCCCGGTTTTTGACGTTTTTTTGGGGGCGAAGAAAAACAATGTCTAGGGTGAAGGGGGGGGGTTTTTCTTCCGCTAATCGCGGAATGGGTTAAAAAAATAAAAAAAAGTAATTTAATGATGATACAAGAGGGTGTTTTGACCTTTTTTGTACTGCGGAGGCCTGAAAAATGTAAAATATTTTTATGGGAAAAAAAAATAGCCTCGGAAATAATTTTCCCCTGTCTCATGCATCTATGGATATTAAAACCCCAAAATTTTTATCTTTTCCAAAATCCCTTTAAAGAAATACTCTTTCTAGATGTAGCTTAAAAAGTGGTTGCCCCTGGACGTTTTTATATGCTAAATACATACAGTGTCAGGGAAAGAGGGGGAATCAAACGAGTCAAAAACATTAGACCTGGTCATTTATTATTGGAGGAAAACGATTCAATTTCTAAATTACTGTAAGGGGCCCAAAAGTATTTGCCCTTTAATTTCACATCCAGTTTATCTGCTAATCCTAGAGTTAGTTTACAATTAATGGGGGGGGCAATTAGGTGGGGGGTGGGTGTTTTTTTTTTTCCTTGGGGCCCATGTTCCCCAAAACGGCAGGGGGACAAATACCGGTTTTTCCCGGCCGGTACTTGTCCTTTTTTTGCCCCCCTTTCCCCCAACGGCTGGGGGGAGACCTGCTTTTCTCCGCGATGAGGGGGGAGAACAGCCCCCCCCCCTCCCCTTTTGAGGGTGTTTCAATTTCCGCCCGGGAAAACCCGGGACAGAAGGGGGTTAAACCATGTTAAAGAATTTTTGCGCCGGACCGCGGGGGCCCAAAACCGTCGGGGGGAAAAACCCCTTTGGCAGGGGGGAAACGCGGGCCCGGGTTTTCCATGGGAAGAAATTGTGCTAGTTTTGGCCGGTTTTTTAAGCGGTCTAAAAAACCCGGCCCGGAAAACCCGTGCCTTTGGGGACTTTCCCCTTTTAGGGTGCTTTCACACGGGCTTTTGTGTTTTTTTTATTTTTTTTGGGATGCTTTTTTGGGAAGAAAGGCACAGAAATTTAAAATGCGGGTACTTTTCCTGCAAAAAAAAATTTTTCCCAAAAAATGCACTGGGGAAAAAGCACCCTTAAAGAAAAAAGGGTCCTATCTTCACGGTTTTGTTTTTTTAGAAGCCTAAAAATGGCAATGAAAAATGGGAGATTTTGAGAACCTCAAAAAAGTTGTTTGAGCCTCCGCCTGGAAAAAGTTACAAAACCCTAAAAAAATTTGGACTCCGCCAAGCCAAAAAGACTGTGTACAAATGGAGGAAATTCACGACCCCTTAAATTTCCTCTCAAACCCTGAGTGGTTTAAAAACCCAAAAAAAAAAAAAAAACCCCACACTAAGAAAAAGCACACAAGCCGTCCTACAAAAGGATGGTTTTAAAAACCAAAGTTATTTTTTTAAAATTTTGGGGCAAAAACCAAAACAAAATTTCCAAAAAATTTGGGGGGGGGGAAAAAAAGGGGGATGGCAATTTAAACCCCCTTTTTCTTACTGCCTTTAAAAATTTGGAAATAAACCGGGAGGACCATTTCCCCACGGGATCCCGGGGGCGGAGGATATTTTCTTGTCTGAAATTTTCCCGTGGGGAATTAAAGGGGGTTTTTCACCCCTGCCGTTTTACAGGGGCCCAAAAGCAGCTTTAGAATTTTATGCTTCCGTCCCCTTCCTGGTTAGGTGAAGGGGGTTTTTAAAAATTTTTTAAAGGCATATCAGCTCCATATTTCCAGCTCTTTTTAACCTTATGAATTTAGTGTAGGAGAAAAGGGAATCTATAGTCTGAGAACCTACAAAGGCTAAAGTAAAAACTCAAGTAATTAGCTTCCTTTTGTTTTTGGCATAAACCCCAATTTTGGGGTTTTAATTTTGTGCTGGGAACTGTTTGGTTTACAAACACTCCCCCCCAAACAGATTTGACAAACAGAAGGGTTTTGGGAACCCGGGAAAAACCCAAAGTGCAATCAAGCTGATAAAACTCTTTACTTGATGACCCCGGGGAAAAAATCAAGAACTTATTTGTAAAAAAAGGGGTTCATTTTACAAAACCCTCATGTTTAAAGCTAATCTTTGTAGTGAAACCTTTTAAAATAAACCCTTTTAAATGTTTAAAACCCCTTTTTATTTTCAGAAAATTTTTGGGGTTTTTAAAAAAAGTTTTATTGAAAAAAATTTAAAAAAATGTTTCCCCAAAAAACTTTGGTCTATTTCAACATGGCCTGTTATTTGCTATGCAATATTAATAATAAATACTGTACTATGTCAATTCTATTGGAAACTTCAATAAAAAAATGTTGTCAAAGGACCCAAAATTTAGCAGTTTTTTTGGGAGGAAAAAAACCCAATATTTAAAGAAATTTAAAAACCCCTTTTTTGTATTTTGGGGGAATTGGGGGGGGAAAACTCCCAAGTAGATGTGCAGGGAACCCAATCAGCAATTAAATGGAGAGTTTTGAAACATGGGATTGGGCCCCTCAGTTTGTTTATTTTCCCCAAAAAGAAATGGGCCCAAAAATTTTTTTTGACTCATTTGTTTGATTTGGTTCGCATTATCTATATAAAAATAATTAAGAACTTGTGTGAATATCTAATGTGGTTTTAGGTCAAATGTTAAAAAGTAAAAACGAAAAAATCGCAAGTTTTCAAAATTTTAACAACCCCTTTTTAAATTGGGGGATAGTGGGGGCCTTTACCTTCCCCCACCCCACCCAAAGGTAAAACGTGATATACCCAAAAACAGGGGGGGAAACTTACCAGGTTTGTTTTTTAAAAATTTAGTTTCTTCCATAAGCGGGCGATTCCTGGAATTTCTGGGGAGAGTTGGGTTTTCAGGTTGTCCCGTTAGGCTGGTAAAGGGAGGTTTGCTTCTTGGTTTAAACTTCCCGTTTTCCCCCAAGTGTCATTTCCTTGTTCAGCTGTACGTTTTGAGCCTACACAAAGAAACAGTGACAAGTTAAAGACAATGTACATACATAAAAGTAACTGCTACCCTGCACAAGGCAAGGAAACCACTCTAACCATTTTATAGCCCATTCTGTACTTTACACCAGAGCATAACTAACTGTAGTTATAGTACGTGCATTTCATATGTGAAACAAAGCTAAAAGGGGGTTCAACAGTGTTACCTGCTTGTTACACCTGCCTTACCCAGTAAACCTGCTCAGACCAGCACCACAACCAGTTCTGGTGATCTCAGCCGATGACGTCGCAATTCATTCTTCAAGTGAGCCTGCAGCTTTTCACAGCCAGAGAGGCCTCTTGCAGGATATACCATGTGACCAGTGTAGCCTGTGATTATTTGGAGGGTCACGTGAAGATTGGTGACGTCATCAGCCAGGATCACCGGGACCAGAAACAAGCAGATCTGTAAGGTCACTTTTTCTTCCAATTTTAAATCATCCTCTAACGAGTAGTAAAACTGTTGGAACACTGCTTTAGGGCTCATATGGCTTATTTGGATACTGTTTGGACGCTGATTTTTTAGCACCTAAAACAGCATCAAAACCTCACCTGAAACGCGCTTCTTCAGAAGAGGTTTTAGATGCGTTTCTCTGCACTTTTTGACGCGTGTTTTCACCCATACAAATTTATAGCCAGGGCAAAAACTGTGCCAAGAAACACATCTAAAAACGCGCTGAGGTTCTGGACAAAGTTTTGACGCTTTCCATTGATTCCTACAGGGCTGTGGAGTTGGCAAGCCAAAGCCCCTACTCCTCAATTTCCCAAACCTCCGACCCCCGACTCCCTCATACATGGCGCATGTTTAAATGATAACTTTACTGTGTAAAAAGCTAACATCCGGCTGTTTCACCTTATGATACAATCATCAAGCTATTTAGGTAGAACAGACACTGACAAGCAAAAGGGTAACAATGTTTTGATCTTTTGAACACTTGTGGGTAGAGTTGAAGAAAAACGCTGCAGGAACATATGTGAAGTCTCTGAATTTGTTCTGAGAAATAGTATTGCCTCCATCAGATCCTGCATACATGACCTCACATCTGATCTCATTATTTCCAGGCTAGAGAACAGCCTCTCTACACTAACTTGGGGGCAAAGAGGCAACAATGTCAGGGTTAAAAAAGGAACTGCTCTCTGCCACAGTCAATTTTTATGAATGGTTGAGCTCTTCTACTTCTTTGAAAGCAGGTGAATAATTTTGCCGACATCTCTTTGCCATGGGAGCTGAATCTTTCCCCCTGGGGCAGCGCTTTGCCTGCTCCATGTCATCAATTACACTCATGTGATAAGGCTGAAGATATGGGAGCAGTAGCACCGCGCCCCGGGCCCATTTCTCTTGCTCTTTGCACTGCATTAAAAGTAACTGGACCAATTTAAATTATATTTTTTGGGGAGTTGATAAAATCCAACTCCCCAAAAAAAGGACCCCCCCCGACTCCACACCCCTTTAATTTCCCCTTTTGGGGATTTTAAAGCGCTAAAAAACGCTTCAATAAATTAACATGAACTTTTTTTTTTCAGCACCTGAAACGCAAAAAAAACCCTTTGTGTTTTAAAAAAACAACACTTTTTTTAAACATGGGAGTCAATGAAAATTTAACTGGGGAAATTTTTGGGAGGATTTTTTTTTTTTTTGGGGAGGGGAAAAACGCTTTAAAAAAACCCCGTCAATCACCCAGGGGGAACATACCCTTACTCATGGAAAAATTCACTTTGGATTTTTTGCCATTGAAAATCACTTTCGTCCCATGGGGTTTTAAACGATTTAAAATTTTCTACCAAAAGAAACATACTTATTGAATTGGGGAATTTAGGGCATTTTCAGTTTTTGGTTTTTTTTAAAAGTGGTTTGCAGTCAGAAAGACCCCAAATTCATGCCCGGGGGGTTTTTGTCGCAGATAAAAAGTTTAGGAAAATATTTCAATGGGGTTTTTTAGAAATCCCCTTTTGACTTTTTAATAGTAAATTTCCACGTGGAATACGACATGTTCAAAGTTTTTTGAGGCGCGTTGGGTTTTTAAAAAACCATTTTTGCCAAAAACACGTGTCATTTTGAATACGGGGGTGAAATTTTCTTTTGAGGTCAAGGGGGAATAGTTTTTTTTTCCCCATTTTTAAAAACAAGGATTTTAAGGTGGGATCCACCTAGAAATCCCCCCCACCATGGGGACAATCCCTTTAAAAGGGGGGGTTTTTCCCCAGTAAAAGATTTTAAACGGGCATTTTCCCATTTTTTTTCTCTTTACAGCTTGCGTTTAGTGGGGCAGTCCATGAGGATCACAAAATTGGTGGCCTATGGCAAGGCGTGGCATTTTGAGGAGTCACATAACCCCCGAAATGTTGCTGTACATGAATGTGGGAAAATACTAAACCCCCATTTTTCTACTCCCGCCCCTATAGTACAGGGGGGGGAAAGGGGGGGGGGGGGCCTTCTACTTAGACTGTTTTTACAGCAGTTTTTTGTAAAATAAAAAAACCGCTGCATGAACTAAAAAGCTAGTGATCCCGTTTCAGTAAAGCAGAGGTTAATGCTCAATATCCAGTAGCATCTGTGAAACCACATGCTTATCAAAGGGGGTTTTCCCAAAGTGGGCTTGTGGGGCCCAAGGGTAGTACACAGAAATTTTTTTGAAATTATTTTTTCTGGGGAAACCGCTGTGTTTACCCCAGCAAAATTGGGGGGGGGGGGGGGTTTTAACGGGGCAGTTTGTTTGGGGAGAACCAAACTGTAGTTTTTTGGGAAATGGGCCCCAAATTTGGGGTCCGTAAAAATCATCTGACTACGGCCTCTCTTCATTTTTTTCCAGGTTTCTCCCCCGTTTTGTGGAACAACAAATTCCCCGGCCAACCCCCCCGCATTAAAAAGTCTAGCTGTCCTGCTTAGTTTTAAATTGGGACTTCCCCTTTTGGTTTGGGAAAAACAAGGGCCCAGCCCCTCCCCCCCGCATAATTTTGTCTAGCGTCTCTGGGTTATTTAAATGGTACATTTTTTGTCTAGATATTTACGCCCAGCCTGTCTTCCTAATTACCTGGTTTATTTTAAGCCTCAACCCCCCGATACTCCCCTTGAATTTCCCTGCCGGAAAGCTTTTTGTAGCTCCCCCCCTTTTTACACACCTAAGGCCCTAATCCTTTTTGAACCATCATTTTTTAAAATTTCAGAGCTGGGTCGTGGGCCAAATTTTCACGTGCCAAATTTCACAGGGCAATCCTCAAAATTTATCCCTAAATTTGACCTGAAGTGACAGAAGGGAAGGGACTCCGCCTTTTTGTACATTGCTACATTTTTTTTTGCAACTCCGTATTTACCATGCTTCACTACACTACCTTGCAGCCTCTGCCTCCATTTTACCACCCAATTTTTTCCCTCAACAATTTAAACCAAAAAGTTTCCTCTCTCCATCCTTCAACCATGACTCATCCCCCCCGCTTTTTTCCCCTTCAACCACCCCAAACCTCCCTCACATTTTAAACGAAAACAAACGCCGCTCAATTTAAACCTGACCCATCTCTGTCTCTTTTCATTCTCCTGCTTCTCGCTGCGGGGGGACTCTCTCCAACCCCCCGGGCCACCTTCCTTTACTGCTCTCCCCCCCCCCTCCCACCTCCCATAGAAACCCGCTAACCCTTGCCATTCGCTGTACGTCTTTTTCCCTCCCTTTTAAGGGCTCTAGGGAAAACCCCGATCCCTGCAAAAAACTCCGCTGTTCAGACCTTTTTCTCTCCCTCCCCAAACCCTGGCCCTCCAAAAACATGGCCCCAGCAATCTGAAAAAAACCGCTTCCCTTCCGCTCCCCCACCTATGGGGGCAACATTTCACCCACCCCCCCAACCTTGAACACCAGGTTTGGAGAGTTGGCAACTTCTCCTCCCCACTGCACTTACCAGGTCCTTCCCCGCACCCCCCCTCACTTTCCCCTCCTTTTTAGGCCCACCCTCAGACTTTTTAAAAGGGCCATTTTCCATCAAGTCGCAGTCTCTACAGACCCCCCCTCCCCCCAGCCATTTCTGGATCTTTTGGGGGCCGCCTGCTCCCACATTTTCCCTCTTCTGAAATGCCCCCTCATCATGGTGATTTCAACATCCCCTTTGAGACCCCATGTCCCCTTTTCTGCCTCACATTTTCTTTAAAAAAACCTCCCCCATGGCCCTCTCCATTTACGACTCCCCAACCCAAAAGGAGGGGAACTCTCGGGATTGGGTTCGTCATTTTTTCCTCAATTTCTAACTTTCATTTAATTTCTCCTTATGCTCCTCTCTGACCCCATTTTATCTCCTTCTTATCACAAAATTTCTCACCTTCCCCTGGGACAAACCACCCACATCCATATAAAAAAATCCGCTCCTTTAATACACAGGAACCACAACACCATACAGTCCTCACCCCCCCCAATCTCCTCCCCCCTTTCAACCAGGGTCAAATTTTTAAAATGAAAAAACCTACAACCACCCGGAATGTTTGGCACCACCACACCCCACCACCAAATAAACCCCGCACCTTGGCACAAAACCCAACTCTTTTTCTCCAGCATTTCCAGGTGTGCGAGCGCTGGGGAGAAAGTAAAAGCTACCTGCAACTTCCTCCACTAAAAATTTTCATGCCAGGACTGATACACTGCCCTTAAACTGCCCAAAAAAAAAATTTTTCACCTCCCCATCTCCCACACACAAAACCCAAAACCCCTCTGACACCTTCCATCCCCCCAAAGGCCTAAACTCGGCCCCGGGCACTGACCTCTGTCTGAAACCTGGCCATTCACTTCAAAACAAAATTGAAAATATCCCAAAACACAAAAATCACAATCCCCAAATAATACCCTCCTGTCCCTCCCGCACGTCCTCAAAACTACCGCAGCCCGACCACACGAAAAAAAAGTGTCCAGCTTCTTTTTCGCCGTCCCCCCACCTGCTCTACTGCCCCCCACTCCACCCACCTCCCCCCATCATTTCCCCCGCTTCCTCTCTCACCTTACCTATTGTAACCTCTCTCTCCCCCACGGGTCTTTCCATCTTCCTTCAAACACCCATCAAAACCCCCTTTTCCCCAAAAAAAGCCCCTCTGGACCCCCTTGCTGAAAACACCGCCAGCTCAAACCCTCCCTTCACCTAAACTCCGGAACCTTTGGGTCAACTCCGCCTAATCCCAAATCTCTCTCTAACTCCTTCTTGACCCGCGCAACAGGTTTTCCGCCCCTACACTCCACGGAAACTCCCTTTAGTTAAAGTCCAAAACCCCAACAGCAAAACTGGGGGAACACTCATTTTTTCTCTCTTGGATCCTCTGCACATTTACTCTGGGGATCACCAATTTCCCTCAGCATCCAGCACCTTTGGCCCCAGGCACCGCTCTTTTGGGGCGGGTCTCGCCTCCCCTCTCTGACCGTCCTTCAGTGTCTCGTTTTCTTTTTCAACCTCCTCCCCCTTTTTTTCCTCTTGTTTTGGATTTTCCCAGGGATCATTCTAGCCCTCCCCTCTTTTTTCATTGTACACAGCCCCCATTGGACAAACCACAGAATTTTGGGGCTTCCATCCCATCTCATCGAAACACCCAATATACACCTCCCCCCCGGACATACCCCCTCCCCCATCTTCTGCCGCCTCACACCCTCCCCATCAAAACAACCTCACTAAAACGAACTTCTTGTCTTTCCGCCCTCACTAACCAACCCCCCCCCCCTGCATTTCTGTTTCGATGTGGACCCACCATTTCTCCTAGCACAGCCCCTGTCTAGGGGTTTTATTTATTTTCGATCTGACCTTCCCCCATATAACCAATCCCTTGCCCCCCCCCTGCACCTGCCCCAAGAATACTCCAAAATCCCCCTTTCTCACTGTGAAACAACCAAACTCTATTTCCACTTTATTCCTCTCGTCTTACTACTGCAACTCCTTGCTTACGTTCCCTCTCTGCAAACTCTCCCCCTCTCCAATCGTCCAGAATGCAGCAGCCAGGCTTTTCTTTTTCCTCCAGCCCTATACTAAGCCCTACCCCCGTGTCATCACGCACTGGTTGCCCATCCATACAGGATACAGTATAAAAATCAGCACCCCGCCATAAACTCCCACAGCGCTGCTCCTCCCACATCTCCCCCATTTCCCGACCCCCCCTACCCCTGCTCTCCCCCTCTGCTTATATAAATAATTCCTCAACACCGATCCTCCCAGCCCCCCCTAAAAGATTTTCACAAAGGCGCCCAATTCTCTGGAATATGCTACCCGCGGCGATCAGGGACATCACAACCCCCAATTTTAAAAGGGGCCCCGAAAAACTCTTCTTCGCTGGGCCCACCAAATCCCAACTGCAAACACACCATCTTCCCTCCCCTGCACTTTGGGGGCCCCACAGGCATTTTCGTAAAAGAGTACAGTCGGGGGCAGGTTTTTCCTTTTTCATGAAAACCACCCCCATTTATGAAACATGGCCGGCTCATTTTTAAACTTGTCACTTCTTTTAACCGAATTTCACCCAACACCCAAATAATTGTAAGCCTCCCGAGCAGGCACTCACACCTTTGTCCATTTGAAAGTACTTTTTAATGTAATGTCTGTACTTTACCCTTGAATTTGTAAAGTGCTGTCGAATGAAGTGGCCCGCTATAGAAATAAAAGATTATATAAATACTTTACTGCTGTGAAATGTACAGTCCTAAAGGGGCCGTAATCACACGCTTAAATTCCGACGGATTGTGAGCCGGTTAAGTGAGCGTAACAAATCCGCCGTGAATAAGGGTCGGGAACGGGTGCGTTGCCCCTGAGCGCGTGCGGAGGTGCGCGCGCTCCCGTCCCATAACAATTGCATATGATTACTGGCGGGTATCTCCAATATGTTCATGTCCACTTTCTCCCTTTCTTCTTTCGTCGTCCTTCCCCCGCGCGGATTCGCCACGTGGTGGAGCGACTGATTTCACTTTTTCCTCAATGAGAGCAGTGGGATTACCGAATGACAGGGACGGGATTTTGGCGCCGTACTGCAGCGCAAATCCCCGCCAGTAAGGCGCGCAATCCGCGGCAAAATAATGCCGTGGTGAACGAGGCCTAAGGTGTGGTATTCAAGATATGTTATAACTTTTAAGGGCACTCCTCCGCACGCGAAGGTGATATTCGGTGTCGGGTCGTTTTTTTTCATAGACATACCCGCTGAAAAACCGACCGATAAAGAATCAGAACGGCGCTATGAAAACCCTTGCAGCAGTTTCCGGGTTTACCGTCCGGCGAATTTTTCCGCCCACTTGCCCACTAGAGGAACATTTGAGGTGTGTTCATTCCTAGCTTCTCAATCTGGAGTTTTTTCCGATCGAAATATGAAGCACCTCAATGAGAGTGGGGAGGGCTGATTCAACGCGCTCATCGAGGAGAAAAGGCCTCCCCCCGCAAACCGTGAGGGACCGGTCTCCGCAAAACCGGACAAATACCGGTTAGGTATTACACTGGTGCTGCACTTTGAAGGCAAAAAAAAAAAGAGCTCCCTTATAGTCCTCAGCGTATGCCAGGGTGTAAGCCAGCCCCCCGCGATCCTTCTGCATTTACCTCCTTCCTCCCTCATTTCTGGCAGTTGGGTCCGTTCAACCCCATCTTGCAGCAGTCATGTTTTATCACTGACATGACAGCCCATTTGCCTAGGCCCAGTTTTCACTTCTGAACAGTGATGCCAGGAAGTACAAGTGTGAACCAATTGCAGCTGAAAGAGTAAGTTTTGCGGTGGGGGTACGTGTCCCTGCCTGTCAGCGCTAGGAAGAAAACAGGAGATCAAGGAAGATGGCGGACCTCAGTAATGCTGGAACGGAGGTCAAGATAAAGGGGAGCGCGAGTTTTTTTTTCTTCCTGCAGCTCCGCATAAATTTTAAAAAAAAAAGTGGACTATACCTTCAACTACAACCATCTGTATTACTTGGAATCAGGAAGAGGCTAATGTGTCCCACTGCAACTTTACTTCATGGAGATTCTGAAGTGTGTGGAGTTGGTGTTCTTTCACACCATAGATTAAGAGTGTAGTACCAAGTCAGTAGGTTCCAAAAACGAAAATGGCATGCATCAGCAGCTTGAAAATCGGAGGTTACCGCTTGAATTCTGCTGCAGTGGTTTCCAAAAAGGATCATTTCCTGGTGTCTCAGTGTTAAATGTACAACCGTTACCCTTTTAGTGACCGGTTTTCCTCTGGGTTCAGCAAGCTTAACCAAGAAGATCAACTGCAATAGATTTTGTAATGTTTCTCCACGAAAGTTTGCTTTGGTTGTGTTTCCCCCACCCCTATCAAAAACATACAGATAGATTAATGCAGAACGAATGGGGAATATGACAAGGATAAAAAATATTAAAAATCCAACACGTAAACAAACCCAAAAAGATACAGCAACGCCAACAGGACCAAATCCAAAGCACGCTCTTTAAAGAGGTTTACTCCCCGACCGCTGCTTTTCCACGAAAATGCCATAACGAGCTTCAAGGCGTACCTACTTCAAGATTAGGTACGGTAGGATGGTTCAAAGTAGCCAGCGGATTAACATATCTCTTCCGGCATTACCAGCAACTTTCTATTTAACAAACATCGAGAGCAGAGATATACTTGCGAAGGAGCAGAGGGCTTCACAGATCAAAGTAAAACAATCAAAAGTAATTTTCCTCTTATTTGTTAATGATAACACACAGGCAGTCAGCAGCCTTAGTGACCCTGCACTACTTAGACATCATGAGGAGAGCAGACATATTCAGAGAATCCTGATATGATGACACTCAGAGCAGATACAATCTCTATACACCCCGAGTCCATGAATATCAAAGAGAAAATTATGATTTAGAAAAAGTCTGGATTTGACGTTCCCTATTTGTAGTGAGAAAATCCCTTTAAATCTTCGATTTTTTTTTTTATTGCTTCATGTGACTCATTTACATTTATTGTATTGTAAGTTTTCTGTATGATAAAAAATGGTTGCATAACACATGACTTATTAGAACACGTCTCTATTTCTGGCATTCGTGTGATCCCTGAACCGTGATAAGTTACAGATGATAAACATTGGAGCACAATACACTTTGTTACACGTAAGCACAGATAGAACAGTGCAAGCAATGCCGTGACAGTGAGGCAAACTGCACCCTACCGAGCCTGTATACAAAATAGAAAGAACATTTATCTCACGGTTAAACATTGATAATCTACTTCACAAATAATCTTTTCCGCCACCATTCTCCACTCGGGAATATCTGCTGGTTGTTCTTGGAATCAGACGGTGGCTTAGATCTACTCGGTGACTAAACATTTAACAGTCTGACCTCCCACAATGCACCACTCTCTGGCAACAGGAAACCAGAAGATTTATGGACGTCGCTTTAGATGTAAATCTAAGAAAGTGACAATCCTACAATTACTGCAAAGTACACATAGCATTTACCAAGGACTACAAGGCCACACAACAGGATTGGGATCAGTAACTTCCTTCAATATGTCAGCCAAGCCCAGGGAGCTTCTCTGCTCTATCATATAACCTCTCCCTCTATAATATAAGCCTATATATCAAAGAGCTCAACAACCCCTTTCCCTATATCCAAAAAAACCCAAATTTTTCACAGACTCAGCTTCTCCCCCCTATAAAACCCTATAACCCTATATATCCCCAGACTCAGCTTTTTCTTTCCCCCTTTCATATAACCCCATATAACAAGGGTCAGCTTCCCTCTCCCACATCAAAAAACCCATTAATATCACAGAGCTCAGCCCCTCTCCCTCTTTTCATTTTAAACCCCCCTTTTAATCACAGAAACTTTAGCTTTTTCTCCCTCTTTAATTAACCTATATAACCCCGAGCTCAGCCCTTCCATTTTTATCCCCAAACCCGTCTTTAGGGCGGGCAATAACCACCCGAAAAAGTTTTTAAAAATTTAAAAGGGGGGGTCCCTTAAAATGAATTTGGGTTTTAAATTAAAAGATTTTTAAAAAACCAAACACCTTTTTAATATATGGGTTTATTACAAATGTTAAAATGAATTTTTTTAAACAAAACCCTTGTTTTGTATTACTTAAAAATCACTTTTTCCCAAAATTTTTATAAACAGCCGACCCCCTTGAAACCTTTTTCTTACTGGCTGGGTAGGGGCTGAAAAGACTCATACCTTTGAAAAACAGGGCCCCGAAACAAAAAGGGCCCCCCCCCGCCCCAGAAAGCTTCTTTAAAAGGGAAAGGGGGAAAGGGGGGAGGGGGGGGGGAGGACTTTTTGGGGTTTGTGGTCCCAGCTCCGGGTTTAACCCCGTGTGTGCCGGTTCCCCCCCTGCTCTCTACACAAAAATTGGGGACGCATTTACCCCCTTTTTGTTTTCAAAAAAACATGAAATTGGGCTTTTTGGAAATGTGAAATTTACTTAATTAAAAATATACAGTCAAAGGGGGGGTGTGGAAAAAAATTTAAAGTTTCCCCCCTGTTAAATTTGGGGGGAGACTTTTTGAGTATAAAAAAACACTGGGCCCCGTTGTTTGGGTTTTTGGGGAATGTGGAGACTTTAAATAAGGGTGGGGATAAAGGGAAAACATGCATCCCTCTCGGGTCTTAAATTTGAACACCACTTTAACCTTCCCCCCTTAAAACTCATAATAAGGGGCCCCCCTGCCCAAAAGACCCAAAGGGAGACACCCACAGGGGGTTTTTAAATCTGAGAGGGAAACCCCTCCCCCCCCTGTAATTTGAAGTTTTCGGGAAACTGCCCGTTTTTCTGGAGGGAGGGGGGAAGGGGGAGCAGAACCGACGGGCCAAGAAGCACGCCCCCCCAGTTCAACTTACCAGGGGCACCCGACAGGCCCGAAAGCTGTAAGAGACAACCCCCTTTTTTAAACAAATTGGGGTTACCAGGTTTCAAAAACCCGAAATTTGAAGCATACACTTACTGCAGTTTTTATACCCTTTAAAGGGCCCAAAATGACAAAAATTTTTTTCTAAGGTGGGTTTTCCGGGGCGGGGTAATATATTTATTTTTTTATTTAGCCCCTTTACTTTTTAGGGCACCAGCGATACCCCAAAAAGTTAAAATTTTTTTTTTGTTTAAAAAAGACAAAAGGCTATGTTTTTAAAACGGCTTAAAGTGGAAAGTATTTCCCGTCCGTAATTTTCGGGGCCCAGTGCACAAAAATTTCGGGGTGGGGAAAACGTCCCCCGTCATTTAAAGGGAAATTTCCAAAAGTTTCCCCATGAAGAACTATTTATTTTCGTCTCCCCCCTCCCCTCAGACCCCAAAATGCGCAGGGGGAAAATAAGGACCTGTGAATTCAAAAGCCCGGGTATACCGGGACCGTGGTAATGCAAGTCTATTTTTGGGGGCGAGGTGCCGGGCCCCCCCCACCCCCCCCCCGGGCCCCCTTCACAAAGGGTTAAAGCGGGCGTAATTACCCCCCAAATCACCGTTGAACCCCCCGGGCCCAAGGGTTGGGGGTTTTAAAATTTTTAAAAATTTTTTTTTAGTTTTTAAAAAAAAATTTTTTTAAAAAAACTTTTTAAAATTAAATCCCCGGAGCCAATCGTCAGTACACTGTTCGGGAATTGATTTCAGAGCGGCCCTCTACATTATAATGGGGCAAAAATTTTTGGGGCAGCAGTTTCCCTAAAGTATATTAAACTTTGGGACACCCTTTATAAAATTTTAGACTGGGCACTTTTGTTTATCAACCCCCGATTTTAAAACAGTTTTGTGGGTCAGATTAATTTTTGCTTTCTGTATTTAAAAAACTGTGTTTTAGCTCGTGGGGGCAGCTAAAGCGGGGACCATCAGCTGCACTTGTTTTTACGGCCTACAACAAATTAAAAAAATTTACCAAAAATAAAAAATATGGGCCCCCCAAAGGGGTCCCTTTTGGGAAAAAACCCCCCATGGCCAAACTCTGCAGGGTTCAGCTCCCTAAACGAGCAGGAAAGGGGGTGGAGAAAAAAGGGGGGTGAGGGAGGAGCAGTTCATAGCCCAGAGGCTTTCTGCAGCCTTTCTCCTCCTCCTCCAGCATTACACACAGACGCTGTAGCCAGAAGCCAATGGTGAGTTACACTAAGGCCGTGTTCACACGGCTTATTCCCGACGGATTTGTGAGCCGTATTGAGCTCACAAATCCGCCGTGAATAAGGGGCGGGAAGGGGGCGGGGCCGGAGTGCGGCGGGGGCGCCGCTCCCGGCTTCATAGACAATGCATTGTTTACGGCGCGTCCGCGCCGTAAATAATGTGCATGTCACTTTCTCCCCCCGCGGCGGATTCGCCGAGCGGGAGGAGGACGACGGATTCCACTGTTCTCTATGAGAGCAGTGGATTACCGTAATTGCTGCCGCGGATTGGCGCCGTACTGAAGCGCAAATCCGGCGCGCAGTACGGCGCCAATACACGGCAGAATGAGCCGTGTGAACGAGGCCTAACTGCTCCCCTCCCGATGCCTGTGCAGAGCGCAGCATCACAGGGAGCCGCGGAGCCTCTGAGAACAGTAGTGCCGCATCATTGGTAAAGAGATCCAACAATGCAGCGCTACTCCAGTGAGTGAGGCTGGCCAGCTGAGGGGCGAGAGATTCGGGGCAGCAGGCATTTCATTCGGAGCATGAGCCCTGGATAATCTGCCTAGCGACATCCCTGACAGCAACAGGTAGGAGAAAGTATTTGTCCAGGACACAGAGGTTTTGTTAAAACAAAGAAAGCAATGCAGGTTAAGAAAGAGTCCTTTGAAAATAAGCTTAAAGGAGTTTTAGCGTTTGAACTGTTCGGGCTGTTCAGCTAATTCTCTCAGATTGAGTTTGAAAGCCAGAGGCGTGTCTCCCCTCCCAGGAGGCATGTCTCCCCTCACTGAAGAACTGTGACATCATTTTGTATGAAGGAGGGGATGCAGAAGGTTGTCTGGATGTAACAGCTCTGTAGCCTCCTGCATGCTTCTTATGTCTGCAGCCTTCAGGCTCCAAAAGCTCCAGCAAGCACCTGTTATATCTCTTAGTTTACACACAAATGACACTGAAAGCCAGCAGCTTTTACTTCTGTTCTAGTGGTGTTCACCCAAATTGTACGGACAACAGGCAGAGATCTTTACTCAACTACAAGGACAAATGTCTCTTCAAGTAAAGATCTATGCTTGCTGTCAGTGACATGTGAGTGAAAACAATGGGGGAAGAGAAGCAATCAGCTTTGAGAGAAGATCCTGCTCAACCTATGACTAACTTGGGCTGGCAGTGCAGCTGTAGAGCTTTGTTCTTACAATGAAGGGGTTTGGAGTTCTAGTCCCTCACAGAGTATTCCCCCTCCCCCCTCCTAAATTCTACACATATGTAGAGAGACCTAAAATATATGTCAATCTCTATAATGATATATATATACACATACATAGCTCCTCAATATCATGTCTCATCCCCCAGAGTATATGCATTGTATCACATATGTTGGAAGTGCTTGGTGTGACTACTGCGAGGATGGGACACTATATAGGGGAGCTTTGTGTGTTGTGTGTGTGTGTGTGTGTGTGTGTGTGTGTGTTTGTGTGTATAAATAAAATTATAGAGGTCTACACATATATTTTCATATCTTTACATATGTTTACAATTTATAAAAGAAAATTAAAAAAAAAAAAAACTACTGATGGGGCTTTAACTCCTAACCTCCCTCTTGCAGAGCGGATCAGCTAAGCACTACACTACACATACAGCTTGTACAAACACTGTGTTGAATACTTATGTTATACACTACAGATGATGACGTCATAAGGAGGCACGGCTTGCATAAGATCTGAGGAACAGAACGTCCTCTTTTCAAAGTAGCAGCTTAAGGACTGGACCTGTGAGGAGGTGAATCAACCTCTTGGCAAAAGCCCTTTGAACTGGCAGTAATTGCCCAGATCATCACCCTAGAGCTGGGAGATGTGTATGGAGCCAGCAGACCTTGGTTTCACTATCGATTTTAACAGCTCAGAGGGGAGTAAACACAGAGTGCGCAGGCAGCCAATCACAGCACAGGGCGCGTGGTCGGGGCGTTTCCTGTCTAGGGGTGTATCCCAACAGGCTAAATGAAATGTCAGCCAGCCAATCATAGTGCAGGGGGCGTGTCCGACCAGCAACAGCAGAAATAGAACACAGATTTACAGAAAAGCTCATATCTGCTAAACCAAGTGACTGAGATAATGCAACCCAATTACCAAAGTGCTTATTTTTACTGTCCCCATAATCTGAGACATGATCTTTGTAATGATAAAACCCCTTTAATATAGAGCATCTCCCCAATGGACTATCCAATCACCTGTAATCTAAGGAAACCAGTCACTAAGGAGGTGTTCACACCACATATTTGCAGGGTGTACTGCAGCACTTAAATACGCCTAAATACGCCCTGTCAATACGGCAAGATCATTTACAAGTACAACACTCATTGAGCGCTCTGTAAACTCATTGTCGTCGTTCACACATCAATGATCAGATTTCTCAGCGCATAGTGTACACCTGTAAAAAGAAGCGACTTGTCAGTCTTCCGCACACTTGTGACAAGAAATAGAAAGTATATGAGGCAGAAAGCTGGCGCACTTGGAAGCGCATTCTTTCAACAATGTTAAAGGGGTTCTCTGGGAAAAGAAGAAAACTAAATACATAAACTACATGTTATAATAAAAAAAATTCCTAAATATCTTTAAATATAATAAAAAAGTTTTTTTTCTAGGGGATAATCATGATAGAAGAACAAAATGGCTGCTGGGCTCCTTCCGCAGCAGAAACCTGTCCTACAGGAAGTAGGGCAGACTGAGTTACTTCCTGGTTATGTGGACTGACCTCACTGAGCATGTGCTGTGCTCAGTCAGTCTGACAGACTTGAGGTATGAGGGACGGCTCTGCAGAGTAGAAAGGAGACTGAGGGCTGTGTGTATATATATATATATATATATATATATATATATATATATATATATAAATAAATGTGGTGTGGATATATTATATAGAATCTATAGCTCAGCTGGGAGGGAAGCGGCTGTGTGGGTAATGTAGTGTTCAGTGCAGACACACCTAGCAACTGTGAGCTTTGCTGTCACTATCCCAGTGAGGAGAAATGATGCCAAGCATAGACGATATGTGATATAACAGAGTCTGTAAGTAGTGTTCACACGAGGATATGTGACGAGATAGTGATGCTGCTTAGTCTTATAGGTATTACTTGCACGTAGGCTGTTCACTTATTTTTTTTGTAATTCCTGACACAAGCCATCCGCTCTGTTTAGAACTGAAGGCGTATTGTGCCGCGTACCTGGGTGATCGTTGTACCCCCGCAAGTGCGTTCTCCATTTGCGCCACTTCTGTGAGCACCACCACTTTACATGGTGCCCATTTAAATCAATGGACTTGCTGTGTAATGCAGGGACATAGGTCTCCAGAGACACTGTCTGCTTCTCCACGTGAGAGAGATGGAGGGCGCGCTCCAGAATAGAGGGACGCTCCATTTATCGCCTAAATTCACTAGTTGTGTTTGAGAGAGAATGGATAGTGCGTAAACTAAGGGACAACCCCCTTTAATACTTAAGGGCCATAGCCAGTGTCTGGGCGTTCCGCTCATTAAAATTTCCGCTTGTCCACAGCGTGAGCTCTCTCGCCGGAACTCTCCGCTTTTGTTTTTACTAGAGGAAAAAACACTATGCAGCGTGTTTAAGACTAAAATGGACACAAAAGGATCGGTCTCACAATGGACACCAACAGCTCCCGATGTACTCTACTGATCACACTGGGTACATCAGGTTTCAGCCGTGGTATCTGTTTACATGATAAAAAAAAAGTATATTGCGCGGCTTCTATGTGCTATTTTTTTCCGTCTCGTAGCTGACAGTAACACTCAAAAGGTTTCCGGAACCTTCCCAATGCGCATATGTGAACTAAGCCTTAGACAGATCGATTGTTATGTGTTATAGAGAGTGATGCCTCATCTTTATCTGGAGGACACAAGAAGTATGGTTTGAAGGCTGGTGTGGAAATGGTCGTTTTTTTGTGCTAAAATGTAAGGAAGAAAAAGGAAGAACCACCCTGTAAAACAGGTACTGCAAATATAAGCTTTTGGTGTTGTTTCTGTTTAGCATTACACTCTGGCTCTATTTATCACACGGATATATGGAATTCTTTTTAGTTGGTTTTTTAGTGAAAATACATGTCTTGCCGAGTAGACAGGAGAATCGATCTACTTGGGAGGAGCATCCCTGTATAATTATTCACCCAACACTAGAAAAGTGGTCATAAGGGGTTATTCACCGACGGTGTTATTGCGCAGCTAAATTACGTACTGGCCGAGCGCCTATTCAGCAACATGTCTACTTCGACTTTCTCCCCGTGGCTATACATTAGACACACGTGGTGTTGTACGCCGTGGAGATTTAGACTCAGGCCTAATTGTTATAACTGTCTCTATGGCAGTAGCTGGGTGGATGTGTGTGTGTATTACCAGATTTTGCGGGGGGCGTTCATTTCTAGGCGCCAGGTGTGAGAGGCAAATACGCACACGAAATGAGGCCCCGCAATACGCCGCAGTGGTGAACTCAATTCCGCCTGCTCTTACTTTTAAAGAGACTAGATAAAAAAGACTCTTCTCTCGTAAAATATCAAACAAGGACCGTCTCACCTGAGATGAAATACTTTATTTTTCCACTACATCAGCAATATTAATCATGAACTAATAGAATGGATAAGACAGAAGTGCAATAAAAGACAGCAAAAGTTAGCGCTGTATTTCTATCGTAGAGAGAAAACTGAGAGAGATGGAGGAGACTGTGGTAGAAAATATTGAATGCAGGGAATTCGACCTTGTCACGCATAGTACGATGGTTTGGTGAACTAGCTTAGCTGCTGGTCTAAAAGATATATGTAACACAGAAATCCATGCCCATTGCAACCCGCTAAATACCACGCTGGTCAACAAGAAACAAACCACTGGATGAACGACTGAGGTACGGAAGGCAGCAGCATCAGGAGGTCCAAGAAAAGATCCTGTCTAAACACCGAGTGGTTACGTAGATCTAGAAACCACATTCTGAGAATGAGCTATAAGACAAACTGCTGGCGGGATCTTCACTGCAAGGTGGTGTTCATTGGTGGTGTAATTGGGGAGAGGTCAGTAGCTCGCCCTCGCGCGGCGGCTGCGGGAATATGGTTAAAGATCATGTAAGTCAGACGGCGTGTTGATGTTACAAAGTCGAATTATGTCTCAGTGCGTTAATGCACGCTAAATAAAAGAGAGTAGCGACTCCCGGTTACTTCTTTCAGGTGCTGAGAAACAAGCATATTGGAGGCAGCTCTCTGCCTCGGCGTATAAGTAGCCGTCATGTGGCTAGACAGGCTGTTGCCAGCGACGCACTCATGTCCCAAGGTCATAGCAAAGCGCAATCGAGCCAGGAGATGTTTGAGAACGAGGCGTCTGTCGCTTGAGTATGCAGATCTCGCACTGCAGATTCAGTTTCTTCTTGGATGTGCGCAAGATTGCGCATGCCGCTAGGTCTCGAGATAGAGCACCTGCCAACTTGTTGTGTCTGACATTGAGTGCGCTCATCATGCCAATTTTTCAGCTACTTTTTGCGTATTTGCACGTGGTCATATCAAGAAGGAGCGGGAGGCTGGGTGGGCTGAGCGAAGGGGGGTGAATAGAGACTGGCAGGTATGTTCCAAAGGCCTAATTTCGGCCACGATTTTGCGTCGCGGCAATTTGCGCATCTCAATGACCGGGCGAGATGCGGGCCGAGAATGTGCTCTCGAGGTCAATAATGCGCATGTTCTCGACGAGGAAATATGGGTATTACGCCCAGGGTGGGGTCGTCCTCAAAAAGAAAAGTGGACCGACTGCCCGAGCTCGCCGCTAAAAATATGATAATTAGTTGGTCCAGTTAGTTCCGATTGCAGTGTTCGCAAAGAGCAAGAGGTAATTGGGTGAGGGCCGTCCGATGCTACTGCCCCTCCATATTCTTCAGCCTCATAACATGGAGGAGTGTAATTGATGACATGGAGCAGCAAAGTTGCTGCCTCCAGGGGGAAGAAAGATTCTAGCTCCCAGGGGAGATTTCAGCAAAATTTTGTCCACCTGTTTTCTAAAGAAGTAGAAGAGTTCTAAATCCATTCATCTAAACGCCTGACTGTGGCTGTGGCGAATTCCTTTTATAACGCGCCCTGACAATTGTTAGAGATGTTGGCCCCTGTGGTTGTCGTTTTCGCCCGCCGCAAACCCACAGGTCGCAGTAGTAGAGAGGCCGTTTCTCTAGCTGGGAAATGTAGGAGATGCAAGATGTGGGTCATGTAGTGCAGGATCTGGGGAGGCTATTACACTAGTTTCGCGCAGGCAAATTCAGGAGACTACCAACGCATGTTCCGGCTAGGTGGCAGTGTTTTGCATTTTTTTAGCAATTTTTTTGTGTTCTAATGTTCATGTCCAATAGATGATGACTATTTTTAGCACTGACAAGCAAAATGGTAACAATGGTTTGAACTTGTGACTTTCAGGCTCCTATATCCTCTTCATCACTACTAGCTTTGTACATGATGGCTACTGTAATTATTGATGATACATAGTCATGCTCTACGTCTCGAATCTTATACAAAAATTTGGACTTGGGCAAATATTTGCATCTGCTTAGTTTAGGTTGTGCTCCTAAAAATCAAAGTGTTAATTTTGTATTATGTTTTGTTGGGAAATGCTGCACTTTGGGTTTTCTGTTACTGCGTTGATATCTTTTGGAGCTCTGGATCAGAATCAAGTGCTATCTTGAACAAAACTCTGGACCAGGTTCTGTCTTCTATACATTCCAGCAATGTTGGTGGCCAGCCTGGACTTGGATATCAAATTACAGCTTTTTCTGTCAACTCTACCCCAACAAGTGTTCAAAAGGGTCAAAAGAATTAATTACCCTTTTGCTTGCGATCAGGGTCTGTCCCGTACCTAAATAGATTGATTATTGTGTCTCTAAGGTGATATTGTATAAACAGCCTGACTGTTACCATTTTACTATAGGTAAAGTTAGATGCACTTGCTAAGGAGACATGCTGACATGTATGGTGAGGGGATCTCGTCCAGGAATCGGAAGTCGGGAGTGCGGAGGTGCTTTGGGAAAATTGAGGGGCAGTCTGAGTCCGGCTGCTCTGGTCTTGCCGAGCCTCCCACAGCCCTTGATTTACGCCTCGCACGTCTCCCTTATCATATCAATACGATGTGGCTATGCTGATGACCTGAGGGGATGATAAGTCGACATGTCAAATTATCTTGCGCGGCAAACTACGTCGCCGTCCGAGTAATGCATTGTCAACAATGGGGGGCGGCGGGGATGCCGGACCCTCAGTGTGCGCAGCGGGGAGTGTGCAGGGGAGATCCCGCTGAAATGTCCCTGGGCGTAATTGCGGTTGTACTGTATCGCGCCGCAATTAAGCGTGGCACATAGCTTTGGCTAGTTTCACACTGCGTTGTTCTTTTTTTTTTAATTGGAAATTTAGCGGTTTCATTCACATGGCAGTGGTAGATGAGGAGAAGCGCGCTGCCCCCTCCCCCATGTGAGGGCTCATTATTGCCGTGTCGGAACCCGGATGTGAAGAGTGCTTTGGAAAAGAGTCGCTCAATGGTGCTGCTGAGCGGCGCCGCGGCAGGGGCCGGGCATGTGGGGGCGTTGGCCGGAAAGAAGATACCGCACGGAAAATCCGTGCAGTGGGGTATCTGCTGCACTGGGGTATCCAATAGAGCCAATAGGTGCTCATTTTCGGACGGTTTTTCTGCGCTGGCTCTGAGATAAGAGAAAAACCGCCAAACTGGCTGCTGAAAAAACGGCCCCAAAAACACCGGTGGCCGTGGGGACATGCCCTTAGGGTTCAAAATCAGCTTAAAAGAACACCCGATTAGCGGCATATATTGAAAAATTCGTTCTCAATTGTTTCCTATGCAGATTTTATGAGCGAATAAAGCCTCAAGAATTGACATCACTTACCTGTAGCGGTCGTAACTGCGTGTACACAAAAAACGGCTCACGCGGTTAGGTTTGTTGAAATATGCTTTCGTGTGAACAACAAGGCGGATTTGATTTTTACATTTATAGGTCAGTGAAGGTTGGATTTGAAGAGAAAAAAGGGGACGTTTGGTTTGATTGGTGGGGGGAGTGATTATGGGCCGTGCCTTTCGTGCGTTAAAATGCGAGCTAAAATAGGCCCCAGAAAAAAAACGCGATGTAACCACCACGTTTCGGCGTACTAAAAGAATCTAATTCCTTGGATTAGGTAGGGGCACTGAAGTTTAGGACTTTCCGAGCCAAACTCTTGGTCCATGCGGTTTCTTACCTCCATTGTGCTACCTGAATGATTTTGGGGACGCGGCGTGTGCACAACAGCACAATAGAAGGGAAACAGAGCATCAGGGTTATTGCATAGTTCTAGCGCATTCGGGGTGGGACATTAAGTTGGGGTTTGAGAAAAAACTCTGTGATTTGTTGCGGAATTTGTCCTAGGCTGTCCATTCAGCAGCGCGAACCTGCACTTACTAGTGAATCGAGGAGGAGTAGCAAACTCCAAGACACGCTTAGCTAATACGCGACGGTGTTTGGCCAACATTGTAATCGGCAGATTTGGCCAACACTGATGTCATATGTATGGTGCGGCAAGTGTGTGCTCAGAAGGGTACTACGCGTTGGCTTACGTGTTTTAAAAAAAAAAAAGAGAACAATTACCCCTATGCAACTGCTTGTATCACAAGGCTCGAAGTATTGAGCGGCCTCAGACATGTCACGCTACACCATCTGCTGCAGACTTTAGCATTGCCACACACAGGAAATGGATACGGCATGGTCACCATGGATCTGGGTGGTATAACAAGAGAGGGGTAATAATGACGGATAAAGTGTACAGGCCAGAGCAGAACTAGAGTAGTGTGTGGCGGGTTGTTGATCGCCAGGTCGATGAAAGTTTACTGGCGCACATCAATGGTCAAAGCGAGGGCGCTTGTGTAGAGCGAGGCGGGGGCAGCGGTACCGCATGGTGGTCCACAGCATGGCACCAGGCGACTCATGTGTGTGACTTCTGGTCATGATCGCAGGAGTCACTACAGGCAGATGGAAGGGATTTCACCTGCCTAAACCATAAGGCTAGATCTACATGGCACTGGTCGGTCTAGAATTAAGAAAAGAAAAGCTCGTTAAACCTCACTAAATAAGCCAGCTTCTCCTAAACCTGATCATGAGGACTAACAAAGTTTTTTTGTTGTCCAGGTGCATGCTAGGTCGCAAGAGACAAACAACGCTCAAAAAACAGACTCCTTTTTTGCAGAATTTAAATTGCTGTGAATTTCTGCAAAAAAACGCACCAAGAAACGTCTGGCAGTTAATTTAGACTTCAAATATTAATTGTGGTACGGCCCTTGTCGTCGTCGGCAAAATGTTTTAACAAAATATGAGCCGCAGAAAAAAAAAAAAAACCAAAAAAAAAACATTTCTGCGGAGCGACTTGTCAGATGACGTTTTTCGTGTACTAAATTAGGGTATGTTCGCAATTCGGGCAAATTTCACGAGGGCTCCAAAAATTCGGGCTAATCTATAAGTTGTCATATAGTAGAACTAAGGATTAAGCTCGATACTCTCCCGGGCGTACAACGATCATATGGTACGGAGACAGGGAGATAAGTGACCCATCTATAATGATAATGACAGTCTATAGGGCCAGTGGTCTGCCGGCCCCCCCGTGTGTGTTGGAGAGGAGACGCGGGCGGATCAGCACTGACTCGCCAAACACGCCCGCACCGGACGTAGACTTGCGTGGCGTACTGTACGCCCCACAATTACGCCGTGTGAACATACCCTTAAAGTTTATCGGATCTGTTTTCAGTTGTTTTATAAGCGGTTTCAGAAAACGAAAAATGCCAAAATAAACTACCAAAAAAAAAACTACCAAAAATGTGTGCAGTGAGTACGTAGGTGCTAAGCTAGGTGGCACAAACCTCATAGGACAAAAACTCAAACTCACGCGTTTGGAACCTGGGGGTATTTCGGGCAGCTTTTTATGCCAAAGCAGCGCTGGTTTTCCGAGGATACTCATTTTGATGGTATGTTTGTGCGAGTTTTGTGCGCGCGGTTTGGATTGGTTATTGGCGCGTGTTTTTCAGGCAGTCTATGTTGAATAAGCTTCTCCGTCAGATTTTCAAGGAGATATTTCTAAATACGGATAAAAACCACGCAAAGACTGCACTTGACTGGAGAAAAACTGTGCTATGTAGCATAGCCTATAGACTTCGAAGTAGCTAAATTTTCTGTCCGAGACTCTGGCTGGATTTTACATCATGTTCCGCAAAGACCTCCGTGCGTGGAAACTCTTGGACACGAAGAAAGCAAAAAAACTGTTGAGACTAAAGTGTGCGTTTTTGGGAGCTTGAGATTCTATGTGAAAAGTTCTCCGAGGTTTTCAGAGGTTTCTAAATATTAAAACTACTGAAAATCTGTCGGAAAACCTCTGCTTTGTAGACGTTGCCAAAGGCTGGGATCTCACGTTGGAGTTGAAAAACCCAAGCAGTTAAAAACGGATGCGTTTTTTAATTAAACCCAATTATACTTGTTGTCACCTGAACGCGCGTTGTTAACAAAACCACCCCCTGCCACCCCCCTTCTGTAAGTTTAAAAAAAAAATTTGATTGCGTGTTTTTGATCGCGTGCAGGTGCAAAGACGAAAAGAAACTAACAGAATGTAGGTGGGTGTTTGAGGAACTAAGGGAAAGGTGGAGAACAGGCACATTTTGACAGCAGTTTTATGCTGGCAGACTACACGCCTCATGTGTAGTGGCATTTGTTCAGCAGGTCCCTGGTATTTCGGGGCGGTCGCAGGCTGTAATATGGTTAGGGACGGAAGTAGGTCCGATTATATGGTCCAGAGAATAGGCGTTTGTACACAAGTTGTCACTTGTAACACTGAGCGGTTGGAGCTGTGATTTACAATGTTAAATACGCCTGCGTCGTTTCACTAAGTGTAGCTTTCGCGAGCGTATTTGCTAGGCGCGTTAAATAGTGGACCGGTAAATATGGGCTTGTGAAGAATTTAGTACGCGCTGTCACTTATTGAGGCTGTGTCATGTTCGCAAACTCGCGAGAATCCCCATAGTAAAGAATGCGGGATTGTATTTTACGACGCGCCACAAATCGCGCCAACATCTTGTGACGAGGTATTTGGCTGAAGCCAGTATTTCGGGACGTATTTGCGGAATCGTAGAATGACATGCGGCACGTAAATAAGCCTACGATACTAAGCCGTGGGTGAAGCACTAGCCTAAAGGGTCACTAGTTTCTATGAAGTGGATGACAGGGAGCTGATGTATCGAGTCAAGGAGAACATACAGAGCGTCTCCGGACGAGCATAGAAAATAACTTTCTGCTCATCTTCTGGATTACGACTTGGGCCAGGAGCGGTGCCGAGCTGGAGAATTTTCAGGGTGCCCGCTGGGTGAATGGCGGGGACCATGACAAGTAGCTTCTGTCTGACACTGAAGAGTTTACTCAAGGACATAAATGTCCGAGATGGGAACAAACCTTTATGGATTGCGCTCCATTCTGTTCTTGTGGGCAGATCGGAACAGAGTGTAGACTCAATCTGCCAGCCTCAACTCCTATTGAAATAACTGGCGAGTACGGTGCAAGAGTGACTTCTCCATTCTGCACAGATACTTCTGGGGGCCCAACCACAAATGGGTGCGGACCCAGTCAGATTGTGTGCGGTGGAATCCAGATCCAACCATCGCCACATTGATGGGGCCCATAGCGTAATTGGACATACGATAAATGTCTGAGATGGGAAAAACCCCTGTGTAAACGACTGGCAGTCGTGCTCCTTAGGGCGACCATGTGCTGATGTGTAAATTGCTATGGCCCTCCTAAGTCACACTTGTAGTGGTAGATCATGGAAACATGGTGGCTAAGCGCACTACAAGTTGTCGTATGAATTGTGTCCGTCTCAAGTTGTTGCCTGCCGCAGTGTCCAGCATTTTAACAGAAAGACGCGCAGAGCCGCATTTCTTGTCGATTTTCGATTGGAAGCACTGCCTTACAGAGTTTTCAACCCAGGGTGTGGAATAAGTTGTCCAGCGATGTTTAAGCTCCCACCAGAACAGGCGTATGGGCCTATTGGAAGGATAGAAACGAAGCAATGTTGTATGAGTTCCGCAATTTAGGAGGTTCTGCTACTCTTTACTATCTACAATAGGGGGCAGAAAGCAAAGGATACATCTTACGCTAATTTACTATAGCTAAAATAATGTGCAATCCAACTAAATGTAGTTAGCAATCGGACATAAGAGCAGGGTTGGACCTGAGCCTCAGGCATCGACGGGCGGCACCTCTCTGGAGAAGGCATAGACAAGATCATGACACTGGGAACAACCTCAACAGACAGGTTATGAAAGCTGTCAAAGTAAAGCTAGTGCGTCATCACCGGCACGACATTACCAGACAGATAGCACAACATGTGCTCATTCACTTCTATTCAGAAACAGGCGGAGGTTGGCTATATATTAACCAGAACCTGCCGGACATCTCCTGACATTGTCTGGATATGTGGTGTAAATACCGTCGATGCGCTCCCTGTGAAATAACAATTATGGGAGAATGCGTGTCTGTATCTCTGGTGACTGTTCCGCTTATTCCTGCTAGTGGTAGATTTACTACTGAATGCTGCGTCAGCTATGGGTGTGTTGCCATTCACATTCTCAGAGGGTGTGTCCTGCACAATGTCAGCATTTTATCGGGACAATTGTGCCCCCCCCCCCCCCCCCCCCCCCCCCCCCCCCCCTGTGCAGGAGATCCATCGATGGAGTATCCCAAGTAGTAACTTCCGCACCATTTGACAGATTAAGTATAATAGACATTCGCAGAAGGCATAGTAATGAGGAACAGCACTAACTAGAGAATTAAGAGAAGATGCTAGAAGCGGTAGTGTCATGGGAGAAAAGAAACAGCTTTTTGTGATATTGTTTCTGGATCTATTTTATTCGCTCACACTAGGAAATGATATTAGAATCGTGTCAGATGGGTGTTACATTCAAGTCTTCAAGTCTCGGTAACACCTGTACACTGACTTAGGGTGTCAGCAGGCATGATAGAATTGGACAAGCGGGCATGTGGGTCTTCTCTCTTCACCCTCATTATGTTCTTCTGATTGACAGCTTTCTCAGGTTGGGTATTATTATATACATATGGTTTTGAAATGCTGTGCATTATCATCTAACATCCTGGGATACTTATGCTACAAATGTGGGGTAATAGATACAAATGGTAATTTTGGGACATGCTTTTTCTCAGTGTATTACCATTTTCTAATTGATTTTAAGTATTGTTTGTTCTAATACTAATAAATGTATTTATTTTAGTACCTCTCAGCTGCTCCATCATATTAGGAGTTTTTTTTCTATTAGTTAATATTTCAGGATCAATTTAAGTTTTTGTTGTATTGTCCCTTTACATAAATAAAGGTGTTAAAATACAATGTCAGACTGCGTAGGGACACACCTCTAATTGGTAACACCCAGTTGACTGATTCGGTAATCCATTTCTAGAAGGCGTAAGAGAAGATACTCCAGAATCATATCACAAGGAACACAGCTTCTTAAAAACAGACATGTCAGGAATAGGCTTTATAGCACAGGACTTTAAAAAGCTGAACTTAATAAGCCTTGACCGGCAGTGTTAGGGGCACAGCACCATGACAGGTCTGCTTTAAGGGCAGTCTAGAGACTTGTCTGCAGCACTTTTAGAGAATGATATTGTGCCATATAACTAAACGATGGCATCAAGAAAATACAGCGAACCCCGTCCTGTTCTGCTGGATTCATATGGTGTCTACTGGCTGCTATGTCTCTACATGTATACACTGGCAAGCACTGGGCGAGGCGGAGGCCGGCTCGCCTCATGAATACAAAGCACTCATAGCTACCAGCCCGCTGTGGGCTTCGTTTCCTGCTACTAGTCAAACAGCACAATTTGTTCTGTACGGTCTCTATACCTTGCCCGGTTTAAAGGGGCTTTACCACCGATACTCTAGAAGATGGATAGATACAATAAATAGGTGTGCGGGGTGCCACCTAGCTCGGGATTAGGCATCCGAAAGTTACAGCACACACTGGAGAGCTGGTTGCACTCGAGCACAGCTCTCCATTCTGTTCTATGGGAGTTCTTGGCACAGCCAAACACACTGCTCAGCTGTACTTGGAACTCCCATAGAACAACATTGAGAGTAACTGCGCAAGCGCGGCCGGCTCTCCAGCCTGCACTGTGACTTTCTGAGCCTGTTCCTCAGATAGATGCGGGTCCCAGAGGCAATAACATTTTCGATCATGGTAAAACCCCTTTAAGGACACCAGAGCAGTAGGATAATAGGTCCACTTTCAGCATTTGGTTCAAGAACCATGGCCAGTCTCAACACCATTCTAAAGTGATGCCAGGGACCATAGGCTTAAGGGTATGTTCACACGGGGTAATTTGGCGCGCATTATCCCGCGTATTTGCGCTCTAATAGGGGCGAGATGTGCGCCGCAATTACGGTAATCCATGGCTCTCATAGAGAACTATGGATTACGCCTCCTCCCAGCTCGTACAATACGCTCGTACTGTACGCGCGAGGGAGATAAGTGACATGTCAATTACTTGCAGCGAATATGCAGAGCGAGTAATGCATGTCTATGGAGCCGGCGGGCGACCCCCCCCCTACGCGAGTACGCACTGATCAGCGTGAGCTCCCGAAAGACACATCGTGTGAACATAGCTTTAGGGTTCCACAGTGATTGCCTTGTCAATCATAAAGGGCATCCCTCGGAGACCCACATACACCTGGAACCAATAGTGGCAACAACAATCAGCTCGTAATGCATGGTAAGATCACTACAACGTAAATGACAAGCTGAACCTGTCAGGTGGTTTATGCTGCCATATCTGAAAGCAGTATGTGATAGGAGAGAAGCTGAACTCTGTAATACAAAAGGATTGGAGCAGGAGTAAAAGCTGAGAAATTCTGATAGGACTACTTAATAGACAGTGAAAGTCCTGCTGACCCCGCCCACATAGTGATTGACAGCTTCTATCAATCACTGTATGTGGGCAGGGTAAGCAGGTACTTCACCTCCTATGAAGAGCCCTGTAAGGATTAATGTGCTTTTTACTTATACACCACAGAGCTCTGCTTCCCTCCCTATATTACATTCTGTGCTCACAGTATCAACTACCTTCCTTTTAAAGAGGACCGCTCAGCTACTTCTTGCTACGCAAACAATGGACAATGTGAAATAGCTGCAGGTTACCCAATCCCAACCATGTAGGTTTTCCCCTGAAATGTTGCAGCATTTCAGGGGGCAGTGCCTTGAGAAGGTAGGCCAGGTACGAGCCAGGAGACAAGTCCAATGGGCAGCTTCTCCTCAATCCCTTAGCTAAACTGGTAGCTCTCTCCCAGGTTTGCCTATAGGGAGAAATCCAAATAAAGTAGTAGGATATCCCGACTTTGTCTTTATGCTCTAAAGGGAGAAAGCTGTCATTTAAGCTGAGGGGACGAGGAGAACCTGCACATCAGACTCCTCTCCCTGTGCCAACTTCACTGGGAGTTCTACCCTGAAATGCTACTGTGCCTCAGGGTAAGGCCCTCATGCTTGGGACTGGGTAAGCATCATTCAGGCAGCATCAAGTAGCCAACAGGTTGCCTTTAACAGCAGGCTTCATTCACACAATAGTGTTTTTGTGAATTAAGGATCTACAGTGCTTTGCAGAGGTAATGCCATAGAAAAGAAAAGGTATACGGCTCCTGTGCCACCTGAAAACACAGATCCAAAGAAAACTCACTGCTCCTTAGATTATCACCCCCATCATTACTGCAGAGCATTAGTAAACCACTGCCACCAGAGGCGGCTGCACCGTCCCCCCCCCCCCCCCCCCGACCACAACAGCCAGTGGCGGCTGCACCAGCCGCCACCCCCCCCCCTCCTCCCGACCACAGCTGCCAGCAGTGGCGCCAGCCCCCCCAGCTGCAGGCCTTTAAGCATATGTAATAAAAGAGTGACTTCATACGGTTTCAGTAACAACCCTGCAGCCACATATCTGCTGCAGGTCAACAGGGAGGTGTGTAATACTCTGCAGCGCGTCTTATTTAGTCACTTTTGGGTCCACAATGATTCCCTTATCAGTTTCTTTATAAAAAATAAACATATCTGAACAAGACGCCTGTCTGAAATTCTTAGTTCACATGTTTTTGATAAAAAAATGCTTAAGCCACCCACGAACGTACAACGTGATGTCAGGTCGGGCGGTCCTACGCTATCTTTACCTCTCAATAGACCCAAATTCAGGCCTCTCTTTGGGGTCAACTGACCTACATTATCCAGAGAGAAAGAAATAAAAAACAAATACACCCACCTTGCAAGCTGCACTCCTATAACAGCCTGTGAAAAGTGGGTGGGGTGCAGGAAACCGGTTGAACCAATGAGAGGCCTGAATTTGGCTCTATTGAGGGGGTAAAGATAGCGTAGGACCAAACGACCTGAGATCACGTTGTAAGTTCGTGGGTGGCTTTAAGCATTTTATGATCAAAAACATGTGAACTAAGAAACTCAAAGTTTTTTCATGTATGATAGATAGCATAAATGCTTCTTTGGGGATTTCCATGTATTGTTTTTTATATATATATATATATATATATATATATAAATAATATATAATATTATATATATATATAAAATATAATATATATATATATATATATATATATGCTGCAACCCTGCCCGTGGCCACCCAGGTTCACATTGTGTTTTTTCAGAAAAGTTTTTTTGTGCAGAACTACGTTGTATTTGGCATATATTGCTTTTAATCTATATAGGGGAAGGGATGCCTCCATTTTGGTTTCCTGCACCCCACCCACTTTTCACAGGCTGTTATTGAGGTGGGAGCTTTCCCAAATGTTGGTGTAATTTTGTTTTGGGATTTCTTTCTCTCTGGATAATGGAGGTCGGTTGACCCAATAAGAGGCCTGAATTCGTGCTCTATTGAGAGGTAAAGATAGCGTAAGGGCCACCCGACCTGAGATTCACGCTGTAAGTTTCGTGGGTTTGGGTTTAAACTTTTTTGATCAAAAACATGTGAACTAAGAATCTCAACGTTTTTTCATGCCTGTCTGAAATTAACACGTCTTGATGAACGTGCAATGATATTTGGGAGCTCATGAGATAACACTGTAGTGTATGCTTCAGTGACCGATGTACATAACGTGTCATAATGCATGTCCAATACTACAAGTACATCGTGCCATACCGCCCATATGATACCACTGCCAAAGCACATGCTGGGCTCCATTGAGAAAAAATGGCTAGAAGTAGGGTAAGTGCATACAATGAGCGTGGACGCAGATTCTGGGCACAGATGCTTCGGGCAGTCCAGGTTGTTTCCGCGCTCGCAAGTGTGATATTTCAACAATGAGACAAAAGGTAGCAGACAGAGCCGCCATGTGGCCCCGCCCTCAGACTGTGCACCAATAGAAACCACAGCTCCGCTTTCATTTTTTAAATTGCTCGGAAAAAAGAAAGCCGGACTCTGATTGGTTGCTATAGGCAACAACGGGTCTGTTTCCATAAATTAGGCCCATTAGATGTACACACTGCCGATGAGATGTCACTGGTACAGAAAGCCACACAGGACATACCACATGTATATGGCATCAGCACAGTTACATAATGCGGTTAATACGCCATGATTACGCAGTGTGAACATACCCTTATGGTAAAGGTGGCTTGTCACCCGTCCCCATACAGCACATATGATACCAAGTGCATATTGTGCCATACAAGAGCTTCAACATCTGCACACAGGCTGAAGAGACTCCCTGCCAGGCTGGTGTGTATTGCATAATAGGCATATAACATACAGAACCCTACAAGGTGTGTGTGTGTGTATGTATATATGTATATATATATATATATACACACACACACACATACATTTACACCTTTGTATAGCTCGGTGGCCATATATCTCTCTATACAGACATGTATACCTATATACCTCTGTATAGTTATATATACCACAGTGAAGCGATGGATACAGCCGCATACACCAATGTACATTGCATTGTGTAGCCGTATATACCTCTGTATACAGCACTGTGCAGCTGGACACCCCTCCGCAGGGCTCCCCGCACACCTCTGTAGAGCTACCTATACACCTCTGTAGAGCTCCCTGCATACCTCCCTATACACCTCTGTAGAGCTCCCTGCATACCTCCCTATACACCTCTGTAGAGCTCCCTGCATACCTCCCTATACACCTCTGTAAGCCCCTGCATACCCCCTAACCCAACT
>JAODAL010039673.1:0-37748 GCA_025379985.1 Phyllomedusa bahiana
CTAACTCCAACCCCGAGAATTCCAATCAAATCTGGACTTGTTACATGCGGCTTGAGCTACAGATTCACCTTGGCTTTCCCTTTTATACATTGAAGGAGTAAACTCTGCTGTGAAAATCTGCAACATTTCTGAAGAATAATGAACATGCTGTGAATCTGAAAGTTTGATGCAAGCTCACATTCTGAACTGTGGTGGGTCGTTTAAATCCCACCCATTGGTCTTAAATTTTTTTTGTGCAGAAATAGTATTTTTACACGAACCTAAGTAGTAGGAAGCTTGAGCAGTGTATATACAGTACTTCTGTTCCAGAAAACTTCAAATAGTGTATGATAATTGGATCTGAAGACTTTTTTTCTATTTTCACTTGACCACTTCTGTGGTTATGCTGTGTACTTGTCAGGTTACAATGGCCTTAGGATAGAATATTTTTCCCTAAATGGTCCTTAGAAAAATTGTAATTTTGAAACTATGAATTTTTACAACATCTGATCTTCCCTGACCCACCCAAATATATAATTATTTTCCCCCAGTGAAACCCTGTATCGGGAAAGTGCATGAGTTTTTGGCGGTCTTTGACCCCCTCTACAGTGCAGTGGGAACACAGTTTTTACTGGCTTTAATGTACCAGGATGAATGGCTCCTTTGGGCACCACTTGAGAATAGCTCCATTTTCTGTTTTCCTTGTACATTGGGGCATTTACAATACGAATAGTATAGGTTTAAAACTTAAACTGGACACCCAAAAATATATTATCGGGGACACCGGGGCTCATGTGTAGATTGCCTAGTCTAACTTTACACCTTCTACTAGTGGACTTTATGCTACTAATTTCTAGTGCCGGGCCTACTTTTCCCAAAACCACACCCCTTTACTAGGTCTCGCCCCTTTGTCGAACAAGGTACACAAGTGAAATAAGGTCAAAAAACATAAAATAAATTTGGTATAAAGGAGTACCATTTTTTGGCCCCAAATTTTGGGCTAAAAATTGGGTGCAATAGCCCCAATTAATGCCCCCCCAAATGTTAAGACATATCATAATAAAGCTTCAGGCAGCTCCTTCTGGCTTTTATACAAAAGGACTTGCGTTATTTGTATTAGTTATCAGCTTAATTTTTTTTTTTTTTAACTCCTTACTGACATTTGCCACATATCTACAGCATGGTAAGGGGTCTCGCTCACTCAGCCCACTTCACATGCAGCAGGTAATGGCCATAAGTTCCTGGCCCCTAAGATGTGAGGACAAATGTGTCCAAGGCATTTAAATGATTAAGGAAAAGTGCTGATTCCATTCAATTGCCCGACTGCCCCCGCGCTGTTTCCCATTACAGACAGCATGGGTTGAAATTTCCTACTTGACGGTTGACATTTTCTGCTCCCTACTTCATTTTCATTATGGCTTCCTTCTTGAAATCATTACTATTAATTTTTCTTTTAAACTTTAACCCCTCTCATATTGTAATGATGGGCTAAGGCAGCTTGGGACCAAAAATTAAATTTAAGACCCTTTTAAAACTTTTTTCTCCAAATCTTTTTTTGGATTATAAATAAAAAGATGTTCCATGTTGCCATGGAAAAATAAAGTTATGGTTCTAGGAAGACGGTAAGGAAAAAACTAATGTGATGAAAACAAAATCCCTGCAACGGAAAGGAGTTAATGTTCATTGTGCATTATGCTGAATGACATTTTGAAAGCTTTGGAACCACTTACCAGTTTGCCACCGCGATGAGCAGAGAAGAGCCCTCCCCCCTCCCATTGAGGTGCTCATATTCCGTTCGGAAACCGGATGGAAGAATGAACATGCTCAATGTTTTTTGAGCGGACCACGGGCGGAAAACCTGTGCAGTGGCGACTGCTGCATGGGTTTTCCATAGAGCACAATTGTGCTAATTTTCGGACGGTTTTTCAGGTGGTCTGAAAAACTGCAAACCGGATGAAAAACCGGCCGAAAACCCTTGCCGTGGGGACATGCCCTTAGGGACCATCCACACGGCATAGTTTAATGGTCGGATATTCATTTTGCGGATTTGAAAACCAACAAGAAACTATCCCCGTAGACTTCAATAGAAAATCCGTTCAATAGTCTACACTGAACGGATTTTCAGCCGTTGGCGTTGCGAAAAACTTAGACCATGCACAATCTTCCGCATAGATTTCGGGCAGAAGGGGTGCAATTCAATGGTTATAAGGGACAAGCGAATCTGCAAATCGCGGACAGAACCGTCCCCCAAAACCTTTGAAAGACGATAAAATACAGAATCCGACCGGCATTTTACATATTGTAAAATATGTAAAATTTGTGTCAATGCTGCATTTTACCGGTTTTACAAAATTAAAAAAAATAAAAATAAATGAGGCATAAAAATTCTGATGAACTGGATGCTGTTTCTGTTTACATCATCATGGCAGAATACCAAGTCCATGTACTTGATATTCATCCGACTATCCCACGTCAATAATCCCAGCAATACACAACAATCAGACAAGTGGATTTTAAAGGGGTTTTGCCGCGAAGTAAAATTGACGTGGGAAGCTTGCAAATTGAAACAATAAAATTTTTTACAATCATCATATTAAAAATTCTGCACGTTTTTGTTTTAGCTGCTCTTTTAGTGATCCATTGTTTACAGCTCGTCACCAGGGGAAAATGACCATGGCTGAGAGCTCCTCACTCCTGGTGCAAAATGCTCAGAATCACTTCTCCTTCAGGCAGCTATGAGTGTTCAAACCCCAGGTGCTGTCACTCTACTCCCGTCCCCTGTAATCCTTAGTAATCAAACAGTGCAAATAAATAAAAAAGAAACCTCAATCAGGTATGTGCATTGATAAAGAGAAAAAAAAATCCACAGGTTTGGTTCCTGCAGAGATTTGAACCTAGGACCCTTGTGCCTGGAGGGAAAAACTCAGCTATTCACAATGCTTTACATAAACAGACCTTTCTTTGACTACAGTGAGGAAAGGCCTGGTGATGTCCTCCTGCTGGGTCACATGATATGCAATTCAAACAAATCACACACGCCCCCTTCTGAGCACACAGAGCCAAAGAGCTGGATGCACGACGTATGAAATGAGATCGTGGCAAAACCCCTTTAACTTAAAGGGGTTGTCCACTTTAGAACGTCTTTAGTTGTTATTTATATATTAGGACATCATACAATTTTCTAATATAAATGTTTTAAACATGTTGCTCCTGTGCCTTTTTCATATAATTGCAATAAGCCCCTAGTACATCCCACATCCTGTCCATAGTAAAGGCTTCTATGGAGTAGCTTTATGGGCAAAACAGTGACATGATCCCTGGTATCCAAGTACCAGTAGATTATTGTGGAGAAGGACTACCTCTTGTCAAGTTCGTCAGTGTCTGCTGAAAAAACATTGCAAATTCTTCTCTTGCCTCATCTCTCTGCTTTTTTTTCTTTTTAACACGTCATCCCCTATAAAGAGAGCAGTTATACAAGTCACTACACACAGTGAAGTTGCTAGAATATAAAAAGAATGGTTACATAAAAAAAAATATAAAAAAGATATTTATATCCACACAAACCAAAGTACACATAGGGCGAACAACTATAAGGCTATGTCCACACGGCAGAGGATAAAATACTCTTCAGATTCTAATCAGAATCCGACCAGTATTTTACACTTTTTTTTTTTTGTAATTTTTTTTTATTTCAGGCATCCCATTCAATTGAACAGTGCTATAGTCCACCGCTTATAAGTAAAATATGGTGGATTATAGAACGTGATCAAAGTTTTTTGAGACAGTTTTTGGATTTCAAATCGGACCTCAGAAAATAAATGTGAGCTGTGTAGACTACAGCTCGGATTTTCTATTGAGGTCTGTGGGGATGATTTACAGTCAGGTTTTTGCGGATTACAAATACCGAATCCACTTAAAATCTGAAAGCAAATCACTGTCGTATAGATGTAGCGTAAAACTGCTACATGGTAAATGTTGTAAAAATTATAGCAATGAAATATGGACTCATGTCACAAAAATCATGCCTTTACACAGCTTGTTAAAGAGAACCTGTCACATAGGTTGTGCCCCCCTTGCTGAGGGCAGCACAAGCTAGTGTCAGGCCTGCTGTTCCCAGCACTGTGTCCCTTATTCTGGAAGATGCAGCAGTTTTAGAGTATTTAATGCTGAAATCTTATTCATGAGCAGTTATTAGCCCCACCCACCAAATGCTAGCCCCGCCCACTGACAGCTATTCACGTTTCTACCTATTCAAAGCAATAGGTTTATCAGTTGAGGTGGGTGGGGCTAGCCTCAGGTGGGTGGAGTTTGAATAAACCTGACTCTCTTTATGACTCTTTCTGGCTGAAAGCTGCAGATTTGAGCATTAAATACTCTAAAACTCCAGCATCTTACAGAATAAGGGACACAGCGCTGGAAACCGCAGGTCTGTCACTAGCTTGTGCTGTCCTCAGCAAGGGGGGGGCAAAAACTATGTGACAGGTTCTCTTTAATGCTCAAATTTGGAGCCTGTTCTGTCAGATATGATTCCAGCTTATTTATGAGCAGGTGTTAGCCCTGCCCACCCATAGCTAGCCCCACCCACTCATTGCTGTTTCAACTCATTACTTTGAATAGGTAGAAACCTTTGAATAAATGACAGGTGGGTGGAGCTAATGTCTGCAGACTGCCAGATTTCAGCATTAACTGCTGCGAAACTACAGCATCTTTAAGAGACACAACGCTAGAATCAGCATGTCTGTCACTAGCTTGTGCTATCCTCAGCAAGGAAGGAACAACCTATGTTGTTCTCTTTAAAAGAAAAAAAAATAAATAAATAAATATATATATATACACACACATTTATATATATATATATATATATATATATATATATACATATATACACACTTCTAACAAAAAGTTAGGGATATTTGGCCTTTGGTTGAAATTTCAGGATTAACAATTTCTTGAAAAATGTTTCAACTAACTAAATGAGACCATCTCTTATCTTTAAAATGCGCACATCCAACTGTTCAATGTTTCAGTACTTTTTGCACAACTTGCTGACCTCTAACAAGGAGCATAATGGCAAAGTTCCCAAGAGCTGTTTCATCCCTGAATCGCCCAATAAATTTATGGGATCAGTTTGAACTGAGAGTTAAACAGTCCTCCTCATCGTGCTGCTCACATTTTGACATCATGAGATTAAGACAACATCTTACAATTGATCAACAGTACCTAGCTATTACGAGGCTTCAAGCAGGATGCTCTCAGACAGAAGTAGCCACTGAGTTTAGAGTGTCACAGTGTCAGTAGGTTGCAACAGAGATACAGAGAGACAGGAAGAATCACAGAAAGGCAAAGAAGTGGACGTCCTTTGGCTTCATCACACACTGTAAACAATGCCCTGCGGAAGCAGATGATAAATGCCACACAGCTTCAGGCACATTTAAGGGAAGTGAGAGGCAACCAAGTGTCACGTCAGACTATTCGTAACCCTCTACATCAGCGTGGTATGTGTGTTAAAAGAGCGGCAAGAAAATATTTTTCCATTCCCCTCCAAAAATTAATAAAAAAGTATTTCTATACCTCATCTGTACCCCCATAATTATGCCATTTTTTTGTAACCCATCTCCCCATAAGGCTCTGTCAATGGAAAATGGTTTGTGTGTTCATCTGAGCCTTTTCACTAGCTTGGATTTTCAAATCCAAAGGCGTCTCTCTCTTCCCAGGAGGCGGGTCTCTCCGCCCAGTGGGAGTGTCTTCCCTCACTGAAGACTGGGGACATCCTCATTCTGTGTGAGCAGTGGCTGTCACAGCTCTGCAGACCTCCTGCAATGGTCACTTATCATGCCTGGAGAGCTGTCACCTCCCTCCCAGGCTCCACAAGCAATCGCTGTAACCAGAAAACCTGCATTAGTGTAAACAGTTATACACTTGAAACCAGAAGTTTATATACCCTATATGAAAAGACACATATGCATGTTTTCCTCACCAACTAACCTGAAACCAGAATAAACCTTAGCTGTTTCAGGTCAATAAGAATTACCAAAATCATTTATATTTGCCAAATGCCAGAATAATGAGAGAGAATTTAAGGCATTTTTATTACTTTCTGCAAAGTCAAAAGTTTACATACACTAATATTTATGTAAACTAGGTGTACACAGTTTACACTAGGAATACTATGCCTTAAGAAACAGTTTGGAACGGCTTATATGATGACATCATGTCTTTGGAAGCATCTGATTGATTTATTGGCAACATCTGAGTTACAGACACACCTGTGGATGTATTTTAAATCACACTGCTTCTGTGCATCATGGGAAAGTCTAAAGAAATCAGGGAGAGAATTGTGGACTTGTTCAAGTCTGGTTCATCCTTGGGTGCAATTTCCAGATACCTGAAGGTGTCTCATTCATCTGTACAAACAATTATATGCAAGTCCAAACAAGATGGGAATTTCCAGTAATCATACCACTCAGGAAGGAGATGGATTCTGTGTCTCAGAGATGAACGTGCTTTGGTCCGACATGCGCATATCAACCCAAGAACAAAAGCAAAATACCTTGTGAAGATGCTGACGGAAGCTGGTAAGATTGTGTCATTATCCACAGTGAAATGAGTACTGTATCAACATGGGCTGAAAGGCCACTCTGCCAGGATGAAGCCATTACTCCAAAAGAAACATAAAAGCCAGATTTATGTTTTCAAATACACACAGGAACAAAGACCTACATTTTTGGAGACATGTCCTGTGGTCTGACAAAACTAATATTGAACTGTTTGGCCATAATGACCACGGTTACATTTGGAGGAAAAAGGAGAAGCTTGGAAGCCTAAGAACACCATCCCAACTGTGAAACACGGAGGTGGCAGCATCATGATGTGGGCTACTTTTGCTGCAGGAGGGACTGGTGCACTTCATAAAATAGATGGCATCATGAGGAATGAAGATTATGTGGCAATACTGAAGCAACATCTAAATACATCAGCCAGGACGTTAAAGCTTGGGCTAATGGATCTTCCAAATGACCTGAAGCATACTACCAAACTGGTTACAAAGTGGCTTAAGGACAACCAAGTCAATGTTTTGGAGTGGCCATCACAAAGCCCCGATCTCAATCCTATTGGAACTTTATGGGCGAAGCTGAAAAGGCAGGTGCAAGCAAGGCAACCTACAAACATGGCTCAGTTACACCAGTTCTGTCAGGAAGAATGCGCCAAAATTCCTACCAACTATTTTAAGAATCTTGTGGAAGATTATCCAAAACATTTGACCCAAGTCATACAGTTTAAGTGTAATGCTACCAAATACTAGTGTATGTAAACTTTTGACTTTGCAGAAAGTAATAAAAAGTTCTCTCTCTCATTATTCTGGCACTTGGCAAATATAAATAATTTTTGTAAACCTAACTGACCTAAAACAGGTAAGGTTTATTCTGATTTCATATCAGATAGTGCAAAAAACAAACATACGTGTCTTTTTATATAGTGCATGCAAACTTCTGGTTTCAACTGTAAATACAGCCTGAAATGATGTAACAATATGAAAAATGCACTTTGCTCCCCCTATTTCATCAGGCAGAAGGAAGAGGGGGAGCAGAGTGTATAAAGGTGTGTGGAGCAAAGTGAATAAGGCTGTGTTATGTGTGTTTTGGAGAGCAGAGTGTATAAGGCTGTGTTATATGGGTTTTGGGGAGCAGAGTGTATAAGGCTGTGTTATATGGGTTTTGGGGAGCAGAGTGTATAAGGCTGCGTTATATAGGCGGTGGGGGGGGGGGGGGAGTAAATCTAGCAGTTAAAGAGACTCCATAATTGCCCAGATCCTTCACATTAGAGCGGTTTCTGTGAAAGGAGCAGAGAAAAGCACAGGCAGCCTGTTTCACAGCTCATGGGGGAGTGAGCACAAAACAGCCAATCACAGCATAGGGGGCGTGCCCTGACCAGAGGTTGGGCTAAATAAATGCAGGCAGTCAATCACAGCAAAGGGGGTGTATCCTGACCAGAGGTTGAGCTAAATGCAGGCAGCCAATCACAGTAAAGGAGGCATGGTCCAATCTCAGACTGTTGAAGCCGCTCTAGACACATACAGATCAGCTAACAGCTGCTATACTAAGGGTATGTTCACATGGCATGTTGAATCTGTTTTTTGGATTCAATTAATTGTGAGGGGCTCGTTAAAGAACATCCACACAACGTAAAAATAAAAATGTTTTTATGATAAATCTACTATCCTTACATATGCATCTTTCTAGATGATGCAACTGTTTGGGGACACCAGTGAGCAGCAGTTCTCCAACCCACAGATTCTGAATTTCTTGGTTGTCAAGATCACAATGATAAAAATAGGATGGAGCAGTTAGTTGTCTCATTTCTTTGAAGCATTAAGTCATCAGCTGCTTCTTCTTTATTATCAGATGCAGAACATGTGACAACTGTAGAGAGTTATACAATCTTTGTATACATATTCAAGATGGTTGACATAAAAAAATATCTATATGAAACAAAAAACCTTTTGGTCTAGCAAAATATCCTTCACACTCCGATGTTAAACCTTAGTGGTCATCATAAAATACAATAAAATCTAAACCTTATTACATATAATCTAGGAATACATACTGTATTAGTCAGTAAGTGATTCAGTGGTTAGCAGTGTTTGCCTTGCAGGGAGTTTGTGTGGGTTTCCTTCAGGTACTATGCTTTTCCCCACACTCCAAAATGCATACAGAGAGGCTAATTTAGAGTTTAGACTACAATCCTAATTCCCAAAAAACTGAAACACTGTGTAAAATGTATAAGAATTCAATGATTTGGTAATGTCTCATAAACCTATTCACAACGGGATATACAATACATATTAAAAGCTTAAAAGTCAAATTTTCCATTTCATTTGAAAAATGTATTTATGTAGAAAGTGATGGCAGCAACACATCTCAAAAAAAAGGTGGGACAGGGTTAAAGGGGTTGTCTCACTACAAGGATTGCTTTTTATGTTAAAGATCTTGCAAAAACAAGTCACTTTTCGATATATGTGGATGAACAGTGTCCTACCTATTCCTAGATATCCCCTCTTGTATGGGCATCACCAGCTCCTCAGGTCACTATAGCTACAGACCTGTTTGATCTATCCTGATAGGCTGCCAGCACTGGTTGCTATAGCTACAGACCTGGCTTCTACTGCAGCCTAGTAAAAGCCAGTAAACACACCCCTGAATTCAAAGTGAAACCAAGAAAACAGGGCTGAGGTAAGATGAATCAATGTAGTGAGACAACCCCTTTAAGGGTGCTTTCACACGGAGCGTTTTTTGGTGCGTTTTTGACACTTTTTTTCTGCAGGAAGGCACAGCAATTAATGCTCTACATTACTGCACAAAAAACGCATCAAAAAACACACCGTATAAAAACAACCTAAGAGCTGGAAAAATAAGCAGTACTAATAAAAGCAGCTGAAGGGTCAATTTTTAATTAATTAAATTTAATTAAATTCTCAGAAGCAAACGTCACAGGTTCACCAATCTGTGAAAAATGCATCTAAAAATTGTGGAATAATTCTTGAAAACAATGTTCAATATAAAATGGCAAAGCCTTTCACAATCTCACCATAAACAGTAAATATCATCAAGAGATTCAAAGACTCTTAAAGCTATGTGTACAAGGAACAAGACCGACAGTCGATATTGGCGGCTCATGATCTACAGACCCTCAGGTGACATTGTATCAATGGACATAAAGGTACCTACACGTCCTGGCCGGGAAGGTGTTCCCACAGTGTTCAATACGCTTTGGGGAAGACGGGCGTAATTCAGGGCTCTCTGCTATGCATTGCAACAGTGATACAAGTCACCTATGGAGACCATTAAAAAAAAAAAAAAAAAAAAAAAACACCTTCCCCCTTACAATTGCCAATCACGCCCAAAAAGATAAGAAATAAAGTACGCATATTTGGTATCACCGCGTGCGTAATGACAGCCTATAAATATGTCACGTTATTTAACCCACACTATGAACGGCGTAAAAAAAATTAACAAAACGAAAAAAAAGTGATACAACATAAAAAAAAAAAAAAAAACACTATATACATTGGGCATTGCCACAATAGCATCGACCACGTAGGGTAAAACTAACATGTCCATATACTGCACGGTATATAAAACAGATTTAAAAGCGATAAAAAAAAGCCTTGTCCCCCCCCAAAAAATAGACTATGGCGGTATAAAAACATGTTTGTTGTTTTTTTTTAAAAATAAAAAGTATTTTTATGGTGTAAAAGCAGTAAAACATGAAAAAATACAAATTGGGTATCGCTGTAATCAAATCGACCTGCTTAGTAAAGTTAACATGTCATTTGTACTCTAAGGTGACCACTGTAAAAAAAACACTACCAGGATTGCTCCCTAAAACCTTGTTAAAAAGGAACCAAAGCGTCATATGGTATCAATGAAAACATCAACTCATTCCACAAAAAACAAGCCCTTATATACTCCAAATACAAAAAATAAAAAAAGGCCGTGAGACTATGTTGACATAAAAACACAATTTTTTGCAAACACTATTGTGTAAAGGAACATAAAAATCTATATAAACAGTCATTGTTGTAATCCTGTTATTTATACCGCACAGCGAATGCTGTAAGAATGAACCCCAAAAACAACTGCGGAACTGCGTTCCCTCCCCCCTCATTTTCAAAGTCCAAGTCTAAAAGAAAAACAAAAAAAACATGGAACACCTGTGAGCCCAGTATACACAATACGCCCCTAGATGAGATCCCTGAAAGGTGTTGAATCCAAGATGGGGCGACTCCTGGAAGGTTTCACCTGCTCTGGTACTTTGGGGGCTTTGCAAATTTGACATGGCCCCACCAAAATCTGTGTTCCAAGAGCCAAATAGCGCTCCCTCCTTTGTACGTCCTGCCACGCACCCAAACAACAATTTACACTCACATATAGGGTGTTGCTGAACTTGGAAGAAAATGCACAATAAATTTTGGGGTGCTTTTTTCCCAGGATTTCTTGCAAAAAATATAACATTTTCAGCTAAAATTGCAGATTGTTGGAAAAAAAAATAACATTTTTCATTTTCACAGCCTAACGCTAAAAAAAAAAAAAATTTGTAAATATCCTCACTACACCCCTGGATATATTCTTTAAGGTGTGTAGTTTCCAATATGGGGCATATTTACAGGTGTTTATTAAGATTTAGCATCTTGCGAGTGTCCGCAAACCTGGAATGACACCTAAAGAAAATCGTAATGAAAATGAGACCCCCAAAGTCCGGTAGGTGCTCCTCCTATTCTAAGGCTTGCTTTGTGTAAAATAGCGCACTAGGGCCACATATGGGATACCTCAAAATAACTGCAGAATCAGGGGAATCAATATTAACTTGCATTTCTCTGTTATCTACCGTGTTCCAGTGAAAAATGGATAAAAATGGCACATTTTGGTGGAGTCGGTGTTGTTATAAAATGGACCGACTTCGACACCAAAATTTTTAATAATTTGGGTCATGCAAGTGCTACTGTTCCCATATCTTCAGCTTCATCACATGAGGAGTGTAATTGATGACATGGAGCAGGCAAAGCGCTACTGCAGGAGAAAAGATTCCGCTCCCATAGCAAACAGATTGACCAGAGTTCAGCAAATTTTTTTCCTTGCTCTCAAAGAAGTAGAAGTTTAAGGGCATGTCCCCACGGCACGGGTTTTCGACCGGTTTGCAGTTTTTCAGATCGCCTGAAAAACCGGCCAAAAATGAGCACAATTGTGCTCTATAGAGAACCCGTGCAGCAGTCCCCACTGCACGGGTTTTGCGTCCGGCGGTTTTTCCGCCCACAAAACACGGAACCTGTGCTACTAATGTGAAGGGGGAGGGCTTTTCTCCACTCATCGCGGAGAAAAGCGGTCCCCCCGCAGCCATGGGGACGGCCGCAAAACAGGACAAATACTGGCCGGTTATTTGTCCTGTGCCGTGGGAACGCACCCTAACCATTCATCAAAACGGACTGTGGCTGATGCAATTCCTTTATACCCCGAGATTGTAAAATAGGTTATCCCTGTGGTCACCACTTTGCCCCTAACCCAAGTTAGTGTAGAGAGGCCGTTCTCTAGCCTGGAAATAATGAGATCAGATGTGAGGTCATCTATGAAAGATCTGATGGAGGCAATACTGTTTCTCAGAACAAATTCATAGACTCCACAAATGTTGTTCGGATGTTTTTGTTGAAAACTGTTTTTTCCACTTCCTGCAGCGTTTTGCATATTTACAATTTATTAAAGTTTTTTGTGTTCAATAAATATACATTTTACACAGACAAGCAAAAGGATAACAATGTTTTGAACTTTTGACTTGCAGGCTCCATATCTCACCATCCACTACAGCTTTGAACGTGAGACAGCCAAGATTATCCTATAAAATTATGATAATCTCATACATAACTTTGGTCTGCAACTATTTAGCACATGCAGATTCTTGTCATGTAACTGCATTGTTACTGTTTTGCACCCAGTGGTGGGACAATCTTTTTCTTCTTGTTACGACAAATTACAACCTGTTCACACATTCCCTAATAGCTCAGTGTGTTACTTGGCTGATTCCCAAGCGAAAGGTTACTGGTTCAAGCAGCCATGAAGAAGATTTCCCAAGAAAAGAGAAGCAGCATCATCCAGCTCATTAATAGCATCTCTGGGCCAAGAAAATTGCAAAACTGCATCATGTGAGGCCATGACAGCTGGAAGAATGCAAAATATCTGTCCATCCATTCAAAAGCCAAGAGGTGGATGTCCAGGCAAAATATCAACAAGTCAATCATCACAAGGTCTATCAGTTCTGGCACGACAAACACGGCAATGGAGGTGTCACGTAAACTTCGTAATAGTGAGATCACAGACGTCCATGCAATCACTGTATGACGCACATTACACAGATCTGGAATGACGGCCCGAAAAAAGGTTTAGAAGACTCGACTTCAATCCCATAATAAGAAGCATCGACTCTAGTTTGCAAAAGAGTATGAAAAATTGAAGATTGAAAACAGGTGATTTGGAGCGATGAAATCAAAGTCAATAGACCGGGCTCTGATGGGTTTGGAAGACTCAAGGGAAAAGAAGCCAATTAATCGAGAAATTGAAGGGATTGTCAAGTTTAGTGGAAGAAGCCTGATGATATAGAGTTGTTTCACAGCCAAAGATGTTGGCTACTTCACCATGATTGATGTTGATCTCAATGCTGAGTTACTTCATATACTTCAGTACTATGGGTCTAAAAAGGATGACATAGTGTTCCAGCAGGACAACGACCCGAAGCAGATGTCGAGTTTGGCGAAGAAATAATTAAATGACAATGAAGCAGAGACCCCAGACCTCAACCCAATTGAACACTTGTGGGTAGAGTTGAAGAAAAAGCTGTATTAGTACCCAAGTGAGTCAACCAGTTTGCATCAACATTGGGAATGGGGTCAGATTTCGGTTGCGACATGCTTGATTCTGACCTAGAGCCCAGAAGGATTCAGGCAGTTTTGAAAGAAAAAGGTGGATTTACAGAACACTAACAAAATAATAAAAATTAACACTTTGATTTTTAGGAGCAAAACAGTAACAATGCAGTTACATGACAAGAATCTGCAGAACTAAGCCGATGCTAAATAGTTGCAGGTCAAAGTTATGTATGAGATGGATAAGATGGTTGTCTATAAAATGATGGTAGTCTCACGTTCAAAGCTGTAGTGAATGGTGAGATATGGAGCCTGAAAGTCAAAAGTTCAAAACATTATTACCCTTTTGCTTGTCAGTGTCTGTTCTACCTAAATAGCTTGATTATTGTATCATAAGGTGATAAACAGCCTGATGTTACCATTTTACTACAGTAAAGTTATCACTTCAACATGCGGCATGTAGGAGGGAATGGGAATTGGAGCCGGAGCCTTGGCTTACCGACTCCACAGCCCTGCCTACAGTGGACATTTAGAAAATGTTAGTTCTAAACTATTTTGAGTGGAATAACCATCTGTCTTGAATGCAGAAATTTTAGAGGTTTGAAAATGGCAATTTTTTAAAATTTTCACATTTTGATATTTTCACAAATAAATAAGGATTGCATGGACCAAAATGTATTACCAACTTAAAGCACAATGTGCCTAAAGAAAACAATCTCTAAATGACATGGATAGGCAAAAGTGTCAAAAAGTTAATCTCACATAAAGTGACACATCAGCTTTAAAAATGGGGCTCTGTCAGAGAGGTCAAAACTCGACTATACCTTTTATATTTAGGAGGTGTAGTGCGTATAACACTTCCAATGAGGGGCTGTAGAAATAACGCCAAGCCTGGTCATTTAACCACTTACATAAACACGACTGCAGAAACTAATTAAAAATTAGCGCAGAAGTCTGTTGCGTCCACCGCAAATTGTGTTTATTCTCCATTTCACATCCCGAAAAAACAGACATAAAAAGTGAACAAAATGTTAAGTGTATTCTGCAAACGGTACCAATAAAAACTACACAGCATCTAACAAACAAGCCCTCACTCTTCTACATAAATGGAAAACTTAAAAAAAAAACAAAAAAAACAAACATACTGTTCTCAGAAAAGGCCTACAAAGCAAATTTAAAAAAGTTTTAGTTTTTTTAAAGTAATTAAACATCACGAGACCTTAAAATATTTAGTATTGCTGGAATTGTACAAAAGAAGAAGGAAATTACACCACTTATAAGCGAAGACCCACAAAAATGGCACAATTGCGCTACAGTACCCTAAATGCTATCCTTAAAAAGTAAATCTTGGTCCTTCAAAAACCAGCCCTCCTACAGCTATGCAACCAGTAACAAGTTATGAGCAGAAGGTAGAGAGGAATAATCTAACATAGCGGAAATAGAAATCACTACTCCAGGAAGGCGGTCATAGGTCAGATATGACTGACTATAAGGGAAGCTACCTCCAAAAGAGAGATTTTCCTTATAGAGGAGAGCTTAGTTACATATCTCACTTTCCTAGAGAAGCATTGCATGTCTGAAAGTCTCCCTACACCCTTACAGTACTCTCCACAAGGAGAAACATTTCCCTCTAGAGCTCCTTTAAATAGCAGTAATTATCTTCTAACATAACACAGGGAAGCAAAGGGCCAACTGTCAACAACCCTCCACAACAAATAAGGGAAAGCAATATTTAAAGGGTGTCTCGGGTCTTTCCAAGTGAGCCGAGTCAGAGAATGGATTTCCCTGATAGGGTTCTAAAATGAGCAAAGTCCAATTCAGTAGGCAATAATGTCAAGTATAGGCAAGTATAATTACGTTCTAAATGTCTGCAGCAACCTTTATACACTTGTTTTTAATGTTCAACTTCAAATCATTAAAGTTAATCATCCTTTTTACTAGGGTACAAAAGTGTGCTATGAATTAGAACACAGTCCAAAACATGTAAGCACCTCCTGTTTAACCCTTTAAGCCGAACACCTGAAAAGTAGTTAATGACCAGATCATTTTTTTTTGTCTCCTTGCGTTTCAACAGTTGTAACTTTTTTATTTTTTCAATGACGCAGTTGGATGAGGCCTCGTTTTATTCGAGACAAGTTGTACTTTATGGGGGAACAGTTTAAATTCGCTTATAAAGAATTGCAGATTTTTTTTTAAATTTTTTATTTTTTTTTATACCATTCACATTTCACACTTAATAACTTGTTAGATTAATTCTACAGGTTATTACGGTCGTGTGGATACCTAATATGTGTAGGTTTTTTGTGTGTGTAATATATGCACCATTATATTTTATTTAAATATTTATTTTATTATTTATTTTTTTATTCATTTTTTTTTTATCACTTTTTCTGGGTTTTTTTTACTTTTTTTTTTTTTAAAAATCCCCTGAAGGGAGAACTGTTTTACAATTTTTTTTTATTTATTTTTTTTAAACACTTGGTAATGTATTAGCATATTCATATATGCTAATACATTCTAATCTGTGTCCCTTTGACACAGGCAGTGATCTGGACAGCACAAAGTGTGTCCAGGTCCCTGGCGTGATACACAGACAGCTCTGGGGCCACTCTAGGTCCCCAGAGCTGAATGTGCAGCCGTTCCCCGAGCTCTGTCGGGTGACCGGGTGTTCCGATCACCCGACAGAGCAGGGGAACCCTTTGATTGCGCTGCGGTAACGCACCGCCTCAATCAAAGGGTTAAAGCACCGGATTGCGGAGGTTTCCTCCGGTGCTCGGTGCTTGCAGGAGATGCTCTGGGATCACGGCTGTGTAGTATGCCCGGGTGCCGCAAACTCCGGTGTCTGCAGCGACGGCCCCATAGACTTACATTATCCACGGCGCATATTGCGCCTGGATAATGTGCATGTCACTTTCTCCCCCGGCAGCGGATTCGCCGAGCGGGTAGGAGCGACAGAATCCACTGTTCTCTATGAGAACGGTGGATTACCGTAATTACTGCGACGGATTGGAGCCGTACTGCAGCGCAAATCTGGCGCGGAGAACGGCGCCAATCCGAGCCCAAATAAGCCGTGTGAACGGCCCCTAATTCTAGTTAAAATGCACCCATGTTACAGCAGACTTACCCAGGAAGAAGAGACGCCACATAGATCCTATAAGCCGTCTATGCATAACAGAACTTCCATAGATTTTAATAGGAAATTAAGTAATGCATTATTCCCTCATGGAGAGATGAGAGCTCCTCTGTCCTGGCCACACATGCTTAGACATCAGCTCTCCTCTCAGGCAGCTATTCTCTGCCTAGTAATCACAGACACTCACTCACTGCTGAGCAACCCAAGGTGTAGTCATTCTACTCCTGTCCTCTGTACGCCTTAGTAATTAATCTAACAGTGCAAATAAATAAAAAGAAACCTCAATCAGGTACGTGCCTTGAGACAAAAAAAAAATCCATGGTTGGCTCCTGAAGGGATTTGGATGTATCACACCTATGTTGAAAGGCAGAAGTGCTAACCACTCAGCTACAATGTAGCTATTCATAGTTTTCTACTGTACATAAACAGACCTTTGATTGACTAGAGTGAGCACACTGTGGGTAAAGGCATGGTGATTTCAGCTTGCTGAGCTACATGAGATGCAGTTCAAACAAATCATACACACCCCTGTTAAGCACACTAAAAGCTGAAGCTGGACAAAGAAGGCATGAAATCCATAAGAAAGAATTTTCCTATCAATAGGATATGCCATCAAAGTGCGATAAATGCCCCCAAAAGTCCTCCATTCAGAACCAAGAGTAGGTTGCACACGATTCTCCATTCTGTTCTATGAGAGTTCCAAGTACATGTGAGCGCTGTATTCAGCAGTACTCGAAATTCTCATAGAACAGAATGGAAAGTTGTGTGCAAATAAGACCGATTCTTCGTCCTAAATGGAGACTTTCAGGGAGACATCTCTTATGTGAACGCCGCTGCGAGTTCCTCATTGCCGGCAGTGATAATCTCACTGCTAATTGTTAGAGCCGTCTCTAGGTCCGTCCTGTCGGTCCCTGAGACGGATCTAAAAAGCGGATGAAACACGGAGTTAAAACGCCGTGTGAACAAGCCCTACAAACTGTACACTGACTACTTTACATTGTATCAGTGTCATATCTTCAATATTGTCCCATAAAAAGATATAATACAATATTTACAAAAATGTAAGGGGTGTATTCACTTTTGTGAGATATTGTAGGTATATATATGTTGGTGTGTGTATATATATATATATATATATATATATATATATATATATATATATATATATTATATATATATATATTACACACATACACACACACACCCCACACACGTAATATCTCACAAAAGTGAGTACACCCCTCACATTTTTGTAAATATTGAAGCAGATCTTCTCATGAGACAATACTGGAGATATGAGACTTTGATACAATGTAAAGTAGTCAATGTACAGCTTGTTCACACGGCTTAAAATAGTATGTATTTCAGTCCGTAATTACGTGCCGGAGTGCGCGAGTTACGGCTGGAATACGTCCCGGTCATTACGGTAATCCACAGTTCTCATAGAGAACTATGGATTACGTCTCCTCTCCCTGCTCGGCGAATACGCCGCGGGGGGAGAGAAGTAACATGTCAATTACTAGCGGCGTATATGCGCCGCTAGTAATTCAAGTCTATGGGCCGGCGAAGTGCCAGCCCCCCGCCCCCGGCCACATGGCGTAATTGTGGGGCGTAATTACGCCCTGCATTTAAGCCGTGTGAACCTAGCCTAACAGTGTTTTGATCTGCCCTCAAAATAACTCAACACACAGCCAACACTATCTAAACCACTGGCAACCAAAGTGAGTACACCCCTAAGTGAAAATGGACAATTTGTGCCCAACGTGTCAATATTTTGTGTGGCCACCATTATTTTCCAACACTGCCTTAACTCTCTTGGGCATGGAGTTCACTAGAGCTTCACAGGTTGCAGTCACTGGAATCCTCTTCCACTCCATGACGAAGCTGGAGGATGTTCGAGACCTTGGGCTCCTCCACCTTCTGTTTGAAGTTGCTCCACAGATCCTCAATAGGATTTAGATCTGGAGACATGCTTGGCCAATCCAGCATCTTTACCCTTATTTTCTTTAGCAAGGCAGAGGTCATCTTGGAGGCCTGTTTAGGGTCATTATATTGGGATACTGCCCTGAGGCCCAGAAGACAAGGGATCATGCTCTGCTTCAGTATGTCACAGTACATGTTTGCATTCATGATTCTCTCAATGAACTGTAGCTCAACACAGCCAGCAGCACTAATGCAGTCCCAAGCCATGACACTCCCACCACCATGCTTGACTGTGGGCAAGACACACTAGTCTTTGTATTCCTCACCTGGTTTCCGTCACACACGTTTGACACCATCTGAACCAAATAAGTTTCTCTTGGTCTCATCAGACAACGGTTCCAGGAACCCATGGCCTTAGGTGTATCCACATGGCAGTGACAAAATACTGGTCGGATTCAGTCTGTGTAATTTGTCGTCTTCTGGATGGTTTGGGGGAATGGTTCTGTCTGTGGTTTGCACCCGTCCCCTCAACCATTCAAATGCACAACTTACGCCTGAATATCAGGCGAAAGATTGTGCATTTTGAAAGTTTTTCAGAATGCCAGCGGTGTAAAAAAACAACATCTGGCAGAAAATCAATTCAGTGTGGACTGCTGAACGGATTTTCTATTAAAGTCTATGGGGATGGTTGCTGGTCGATTTTCAAATCCGAAAACAGTCTGAAAATCCGACCAAAAATCTTGAACTGACCCTTAGTCCATTTGTCTTCAGCAAACTGTTTGTGGGCTTTCTTGTGCATCATCTTTAGAAGAGGCTTCCTTCTGGGACGACAGCCATGCAGACCAATTTGATGAAGTGTGCCGCGTATGGTCCGAGCACTAAGGCCTCGTTCACACGGCTTATTTCAGAACGTATTTACAACGGATTTCCGATGTAAATACGTTCTGAAATCAGTTGAAAATCAGTTGCACATAAGTGCCACTAAGTGTGGCACGTATTTGTAATGATTTCCCGACGGATTCACCATCTACAATCATTGTAGGTGGTGAATCCGTCCGGAAAGAATTGACATGTCAATTGTTTTTCCGTCGGATTGCCGTCGTCAATCCGCGGCGGCAATCCGGAACGGAGTTTTGCGTCGTGTGAACGACAGCGCCTATTTTCTATTGATTTCAATAGAAAATAGGCTGTGACTTATTTCGGACGGATTTGCCGACGGATTTTTCCGTCGGCAAATCCGTCCGAAATAAGCCGTGTGAACGAGGCCTAACAGGCCGACCCTCCACCGCTTTAACCTCTAACAACATGACACAGGAGAGGGAAAATGGAAATTCGGGCACAATGGGCCACATGTATGAAAACTGTCTAGGTCTAAAAATCATTCTGTTGCCCATAGCAACCAATTAGCGTCCCTTTCATTCTTTCAGAATACTGTATGAAATCAAAGGAGCACTCTGATTGGTTGCTATGGGCAACAAAGTGAATTTTACACCTAGACCACTTTCATACATGTGGCCCAATATGTCCAGTTTCACTTAGGGGTGTACTCACTTTTGTTGCCAGTGGTTTAGACATCGATAACTGTGTGCTGAGTTACTTGCACCTCTTTAGGTCCATGTGGAGTTCAGTATTATATAAAATGCATCATCCTCTGTTTCTTATTATTAATAAAGTGTCCATGTTTGTTCTATAAGAATAAATATTTATTTCATGGCTGGTCACATCACATGTATCCTTTTCATTTGACTCCCAACATTCATGCTATATACGTCCTTGGGTCTGACAAAACAGGTATGGAACTGATGAAGTGTCGAATAGACACGAAACGCGCCTTCCTTTGATAAAATAAATATCTATAAAGCGCAACTTCGTGGGCCGTTCATCTAAGGACAGATCAGAGATTCAGCTAATCTTCACTTTATTTCCCGTTGTGCATCGCTCTCCTACCTCCTTTGGGGAGGAGAAGACCCACACCGGACCCTGCTGCAGAGGACCAATGTACCAATCAAACCATTTGAAAAAAAAAACCCTGTAAAATGTTGTGCCTGGAATCAGCACAGCCAAACAAGGTTAGTCTTCATTCAGTGATACGTGCTTTCTGCTAAAATTAGCAGTATTACACGAGGGAGCGCTGTCCCTGTTTTGTTTTCTTTTCAATAAAAACAGGAAAAAAGTATTTATTGGCCTCCTTTAAGAAAATATATTTTTTAATCAGATACCATATTAGCCTGTAGACAGATGCTACTGTAAGGCATCCATCACAGGTATCCATTTAACAAATGCACTATAGCCTAGGAGTGATGGGTCTGATAATTGGATTTCCCCAATAGTGGCATCCGTCATCGTTAGGCTATGATACCATCTGTTTAACCAGCTACGGACTAGGTCTCCTGTCTGAAAAGGCACTTAAAAAAAAAAATATTTTCTTTTATTGCATTCGAATTTGAACTCGATAATGCATACTAGAGCTTGGTTATTCTATTTCTTTTTTTTACCCTTTTCTATGAAACATAAGGCTTTATTTCTTTAGATTAGATTTTTCTTTTAATAACATTAGCCTATTTTTCACATTTTTTTCTTTTCTTTAATAACAAAAAGTGTCACTAGAATTAGTTTTCTAATTGTAACACTTTTTCGTTACAGACTATAAAGCTTTAGCAGTTTGCCTGTCAGTGACTTTTTTTTTTTTTAATTCTTCTATTTTGTGTAGGATTATTTATTTTATTTCACATAAGGGTATGTTCACACAGCATACTGGGTCGCGTACTGTACATGCTGCAGTATGCCGTGTGTTTTGGAAGGACGCACTGCTCAGCACGCGCTTACAAGGACGGGCCTGTCCCATTTACTCCTAATATCACCTGTCACTTCTCTCCCTGGGTGCATGATACGATCGTATTGTACGCCCAGGGAGACGAGGCGTAATTCATAGTTTTCTATGAGAGCTACGAATTACCGTAACTGCGGCGTACATTTTGCCGTGTAAAAAAGCGCAAATAAGTGGCGAAATGCACGCCGCAATTACGCCGTGTGAACTTACTCTTAGGCTCCCAGGATCTAAAAATAAATAATTTTTTTAAAAAATATCGATCTCTGGGGGGGATTTTTACATTTGTTTTTTGGGGGTTTTTTTTGCCGATTTCTCTCTAGCGAGAGCAAAATCTAGGCACCAGCACTGAATGCAGAGCTGATATGGGTACTTTAAGACTCAGTAGCTACTGCAGTTACAGAGTCCCAATATTTTTTTTCCCCTGTTTTTTCCACAAAAAAAGACACAAAAAAGAGGTAGAAAATCACAAATTAAAATGTAATGCCTGACCTCCCCAACATGTTTCACCAGCAAACTGGCTTCATCAGGGGATAGAGGTCCGGTCCCATGTGGTAGCTGGTGAAACATGTTGGGGAGGTCAGGCATGACATTTTAATTTGTGATTTTCTACCTCTTTCCACTGTGTTACCTGCTGCAGAGGGTTTCACAAGGAAACCTTACACTCACCGGCCACTTTATTAGGTACACCATGCTAGTAACGGGTTGGACCCCTTTTGCCTTCAGAACTGCCTCAATTCTTCGTGGCATAGATTCCACAAGGTGTTGCAACGATGCTCAATTGGTACCAAGGGGCCCAAAGAGTGCCAAGAAAATATTCCCCACACCATGACACCACCAAAACCAGCCTGACTTGTTGATACAAGGCAGGCTGGATCCATGCTTTCATGTTGTTGACGTCAAATTCTGACCCTACCATCCGAATGTCGCAGCAGAAATCGAGACTCATCAGACCAGGCAACGTTTTTCCAATCTTATACTGTCCAATTTCGATGAGCTTGGGCAAATTGGAGCCTCAGTTTCCTGTTCTTAGCTGAAAGGAGTGGCACCCGGTGTGGTCTTCTGCTGCTGTAGCCCATCTGCCTCAAAGTTCGCCGTACTGTGCGTTCAGAGATGCTCTTCTGCCTACCTTGGTTGTAACGGGTGGCTATTTGTGTCACTGTTGCCTTTCTATCAGCTCGAACCAGTCTGCCCATTCTCCTTTGACCTCTGGCATCAACAAGGCATTTCCGCCCACAGGACTGCCGCTCACTGGATGTTTTTTCTTTTTTGGACCATTCTCTGTAAACCCTAGAGATGGTTGTGCGTGAAAATCCCAGGAGATCAGCAGTTTCTGAAATACTCAGACCAGCCCTTCTGGCACCAACAACCATGCCACGTTCAAAGGCACTCAAATCACCTTTCTTCCCCATACTGATGCTCAGTTTGAACTGCAGGAGATTGTCTTGACCATGTCTACATGCCTAAATGCACTGAGTTGCCGCCATGTGATTGGCTGATTAGAAATTAAGTGTTAACGAGCAGTTGGACAGGTGTACCTAATAAAGTGGCCGGTGAGTGTATATGCTTCATGCCCATCAGATTAGGGATGATTGCCCAAGTAAGATGTTTTTGGATTCCTTTTTGCAGTTAGCAAATCACTGTATATATAGGGTTTCCCTGCTGGTATAATAGGTGGTGTTCCACCAGATTTGATAATAGAAAAGGAGTTATTCTTTCACAATTAGAAAGGGGTAAATTTATGAGACAAATTGAGAGGTTAGAAATCAGGTTTTTAAAAAGTGTGTTATAGAGGTTAAGTGTCATACATAATAAAAGTTAAGTTTTAGTGCTTTATAGACTGAGAACTGATAGAGTTTAAAGGGGTTGTCTCACTATGAAGATCAGTTGAAAATGTGGGGACCAAAAATCTAAGGATGTACGTCCTTGGTTACTATTGGCAAAGTGCTACGGTTTTAGAGAACGGGCTGGTTTACATGTGCTTAGCTACGTGTTTGTTTACTGGTCAGGAAGCATTCTGTCCTGCCCAGGTCGTGCACATGCAAAGGAAAAGCAGTTAAGAGGAGGGGCAGGGATGTGTGTATTGGCAGGCAAGGAGGAGAAGCAGTGAGGAGAAGCAGGGGGGTTGTGTGTATTGTATCCTCTTCACTGCTTCTCCTCCTTGCCTGCCAATACACACATCCCTGCCCCTCCTCTTAACTGCCTTTCCTTTGCATGTGCACGACCTGGGCAGGACAGAATGCTTCCCTGACCAGTAAACAAACACCGTTGCTAAGCACATGTAAACCAGCCCGTTCTCTAAAACCTTAGCACTTTGCCAATAGTAACCAAGGACGTACATCCTTAGATTTTTGGTCCCCACATCTTCAACTATAATCTTCGTAGTGAGACAACCCCTTTAAGTTTGTCTATGGCAAAATAGTAAAGTCCCAAAATGACACCAACAGAATGCACGTTAAAGAAGATTAATCAGAAAATGAATGCAAATAAAGCAAGTCCTTACTTTTAACACTCAGAAAGAGCTGCTGAAAGCTGAAAATTACTTTCTATCTTGAGAAGATTGTTTAGATCATGTACTTTATACAACAACATAGAAGAAAGAAAGAAAATGGGGCCCTCACCTGGTGCTCTTAAGAGCCACTCATCCTGGCACATGTAAAGAGCAGGACATGTATTACTGCACTGTGCTATAGAGAGGCGCTATTAGACAATCGCTGCATGCACTTCACTGATACAGATGTTTTACCAGTGAATGTTCATGGTTGGTTTGATCTTCCAGACAATCACACGTGCTGCAGATGGGCAGTGTCAGTGACAATGTATGGGGAGTGTGGTCAACTGGGTGTCATTCCAAATGAAGAGGATAGACATTCCAGTTGTCAGAGGGGTGTGTCCTTGTACACACTCACTCTATCAGCAAATAAGATCAGACTCCAGACCGTCAAACTCCCTTCGACAACCATCCCCCCTTCCCCTGCTGTCTCACCCCCCTTCCTCAGGAAGTAATCCAGGGTCTGGAGTTACCATTTTCCCCTGAAGAATTGCGTACTGTTATCCATGACCTTCCCGGAGGTAAAAGCCCGGGCCCGGACGGATACTCGGCCAAATTTTTTCAATGTCTGTCCCCCTTCTAGAGGCTTTTAATAGCATTTCTTCCACATCACACTTTCCTGTGGCCTCCTCCCGGGCACATATAACCGTTATCCCAAAAAAGGGAAAAGACCCCCCACTATGCAGTAGCTACCGACCCATTTCGCTACTCAATGTTGATCTCAAGATTTACGCCAAATTGCTGGCTAACCGACTCAATGTCTACCTTCCTCAATTAATACACCCGGACCATGTCGGTTTTTGCCAGGGAGAGAGGCCAGGGACAACACACTCAAGACCCTGGACTTAATCCACCATGCCCGACTCCGTAAGATCCCACTTATGATTCTTTCTTTAGACGCCGAAAAGGCCTTCGACCGCATTTCATGGTCCGCTCTAATTCAGACACTAGCTCGCATAGGCCTTGGTCCTGAATTCACCTCGAAAATTCTAGCACTGTATCATTCCCCCTCGGCCCAAGTTAAAGTGAACGGTTCCTTCTCAGAGGCTTTTTCCATTCACAACGGCACACGTCAAGGCTGTCCCCTCTCGCCCCTGCTCTATGTCCTCATCATGGAGGGCCTTTTGGGCTCGATCCGTGCTAACCCAGACATTAGGGGAGTTACATTAGGTGGGCATGAATTCAAGTGCTCTGCGTTCGCAGATGACCTTTTGATCTAAGTCACCAATCCACAAATTTCCTTACCTTCCCTGATGTCTGAATTGGGGCGGTTCACAGCCTGGTCTAACTATAAGATCAACATGTCGAAGTCTGAAGCCCTAAATATCTCCCTCCCCCCCTCGGTTGTAGCCTCCCTGAAGGCAACATTCCCTTTCTCCTGGCCCTCAAGCGCAATATCCTATTTAGGGACGAAAATCCCGTCTGACCTTCACCAACTGTTTGAGCTAAACTTCCGTCCGCTCCTCTCCCAATTTACGCAAACTCTCCAGGCCTGGAAGTCTAAGACCTTCTCTTGGTTTGGGAGGATCAATGTCCTAAAGATGTCCCTCCTCCCAAAGCTCCTCTACCTAATCCAAACTGTGCCCATTCCACTCCCCGCCTCCTTTTGGCAACAGCTGTAGAATTTTCACGGATTTCATTTGGCACCCAGGCCGCCCTAGAATCAATAGAGCCGTGTTATGCAGACCCAAGGACAGGGGGGGAGTGAGTCTACCAGACTGTAAGCTCTATTATTTGGCCTCGGCCTACCAGCGCTTTATAGACCTGGTACATACCTCCCAGGCTAAGCTATGGGTTTCTATCGCGCAGACTCTCAGCCCTCTGTCGTTGGTTTCTCTTCCTTGGCACCCGAGCTCAGTGTTCAGGAAGTCAGAGGCCTTTTCCTTCACCACCCTTCAGACCCTGAGTACTCTGCGTAACATAAAACCCCAGAATTCCCTACTTGATCTCACGGGCCCTTTAACCCCTATCACAGACAACCCGCTCTTCCCTCCTGGGCGTTCACCAAATACCTTTTTGGGGTACACCAAAACCCGTCCCTTACAAGTACATGCCCTGATTTCTCAAGGTCGTCTTCGCCCCCTACCCGAAATTATTGGTCAAGCGAAAAGGCGATACATAACTACACGCCGTTCGTTCGAGAGATCTTCCCTTTCTGGGCCACTCATTGCCTCCCACACAGCCAGCCAGTATCGCTCTGCTCTGCACTGATGAGAGACAAAAATCCAGAAACAGCGGTGTCTGCAGATGAAAGATACTGGCTTGGCTAAAATCCTTTTTTGCTTTCTCAAGACCCGGCGGGTCAAAAGCAAATCGAGGATTTGCTAGATCATGGGGGCAGATTTAGTATAAATGTCTTAAAAGGGGTTTTGTCATGAAGTGAATTCCTTACCTCTTATCTGCTCAGGGGAGAATATAAACAAATCATGCTGAGTCATGAACTGGCTGCAGGGGTGAGAGGGAGGGGGTGAGCAGAGAGCGAGGAGGCAGAGAGAGTCTCTAAAGTTTACTCAAATAATAACATTACAACAGTGGATTCTCCATAAAGCAGACAGACTCATACACTGCACTTTCTCCCCAGCCCCTTGCAAGCTCCTTCATGTTCCCTGTCATCAGATAAGTACAAACACGCAAGTGCAGCCAGATCAACTCCTGTCAGTGTCCTGTTCGTGTCTAATGTAAACTTTCAGGAAAATAAGGGGGACTGAGAAGTGCTGTAGCTCTCACAGGCTTCACTTTTTGTAATCATATATATTTAGAAAAGTGATTAAATACCCATTTTGGAGGATCCCACATCAACATTACATCGTGGCAAAACCCCTTTAAAGGGGTTGTCATGACTTCATGACCTTGTTTGTTTCTCTGACGTGCCCTCTGATAACACAGCAGTGAGGATTGATGGACAGTTCTCTTCCAGGCCAACTATATGCTGTGAAATGGGTAAGTGTATAAGCAGGACCTGAGATGTGTAAGAAAGCTGGAAACCCCCCCCCCCCCTCCCAGTGCAGAGAAAGACTAACCCATTATGCTTTCAAGTATTGCATTTCATTGCCCTGTATTTCTAATTTAATCTTTAGTCAGGTGTGTTGTGAAAATAATAGGGCAATCATCAGGTCATTACTTACTATTTGTAATGAGACTACATGAAGTATCTGTAGTAGAGTGAGTTTAGTCTGCCCTGATATTCAGGAATATTATTTTTTTATTAATCACTGTTGGAGAAGGAACATAAGTAATTTTTAAATTGCATAAACTGTCAAAATGAAAAAAAAAGTCCTGCCCAAAATTCTGAAAAAAAGCAACAAATCTGTCACAGTATCCGTTTTACACTGTGAGATAGATCCGGCGCGCATTGTTAAAAACTTAGCTCCTTTTCATTGCACCTTTTCATTTCCAATATCTTGCACAAGAAGTTAGGCACATTTAAAACTTATGGGAACCAGAAATAAAAAAACATGTAGAGGACATTAGAAATGTGGAGCATGTGATGTACAGGCTGAGGCAGGATTGAGGGGCGTTCAGTTTAGTAAATCTCCCCCATGATATTTTTGAGCCCCTGTGCCACTTCTTCCAACTCCTGCATATGGGACATAGACCCGGCTCCAGAGCCCCCGACATATTCCAGAGGAAAAGTGGCGTTAGCCGGCGCTGTTATAAGTCTGCACCATAGGTCACTCGGGAGTAGATACAATACATGGGCAATAGAGCTGAGCACCAGTCCATCTATCCTATTGTGTCATTGTCCAGTGCATGACAGGTTACTTCAGTAGGGTATATACTGTAGTAATACAATTACATATACGTACTGTTACAAGACAAGCCCCAGTATAGTCCAGTATATGACAGGTTACCTCAGCAGTGTATATACTGTAGTAATACAATTACATATACGTACTGTTACAAGACAAGTCTCAGTATTGTACAGTGTATGACAGGTTACCTCAGTGGTAGCTGTACCTGTAGTATATATAATGTAGTATATATATATACTGTTACAAGACAAGTCTCAGTATTGTGTAGTGTATGACAGGTTACCTTATCGGTAGCTGTATATAATAATATATAATATATATATATATATAAAATATAATATATATATATATATATATAATATATATATATATTTATTTATTTATATTGTTACCAGACAAGTCTCAGTATTGTGCAGTGTATGACAGGTTATCTCAGTGGTAGCTGTACCTGTAGTATATATAATGTAGTATATATATATATACTGTTACCAGACAAGTCTCAGTATTGTGCAGTGTATGACAGGTTACCTCAGCAGTAGCTGTACCTGTAGTATATATAATGTAGTATATATATACCATTACCAGACAAGTCTCAGTATTGTGCAGTGTATGACAGGTTACCTCAGCGGTAGCTGTACCTGTAGTATATATATATATGTACTGTTACCAGACAAGTCTCAGTATTGTGCAGTGTATGACAGGTTACCTCAGTGGTAGCTGTACCTGTAGTATATATACTTTAGTATATATATGTACTGTTTCCAGACAAGTCTCAGTATTGTGCAGTGTATGACCTGTGGTAGCTGTACCTGTAGTATATATACTGTAGTATTACATGTATATACTGTTATCAGACAAGTCTCAGTATTGTGCAATGTATGACAGGTTACCTCAGTGTTAGCTGTACCTGTAGTGTATATATATGTACTGTTACCAGACCAGTCTCAGTATTGTGCAGTGTATGACCTGTGGTAGCTGTACCTGTAGTATATATACTTTAGTATATATATGTACTGTTTCCAGACAAGTCTCAGTATTGTGCAGTGTATGACCTGTGGTAGCTGTACCTTTATTTTATATACTGTTTTATTACATGTATGTACTGTTACCAGACCAGTCTCAGTATTGTGCAGTGTATGACATCAGTGGTAGCTGTACCTGTAGTGTATATACTGTAGTATTACATGTATGTACTGTTACCAGACAAGTCTCAGTATTGTGCAGTGTATGACAGGTTACCTCAGTGATAGCTGTACCTGTAGTATATATACTTTAGTATATATATATATGTACTGTTACCAGACAAGTCTCAGTATTGTGCAATGTATGACAGGTTACCTCAGTGGTAGCTGTACCTGTAGTATATATACTTTAGTATTACATGTATGTACTGTTACCAGACAAGTCTCAGTATTGTGCAATGTATGACAGGTTACCTCAGTGGTAGCTGTACCTGTAGTGTATATACTGTAGTATTACATGTATGTACTGTTACCAGACAAGTCTCAGTATTGTGCAATGTATGACAGGTTACCTCAGTGGTAGCTGTACCTGTAGTGTATATATATGTACTGTTTCCAGACAATTCTCAGTATTGTGCAGTGTATGACCTGTGGTAGCTGTACCTGTAGTATATATACTGTAGTATTACATGTATATACTGTTATCAGACAAGCCTCAGTATTGTGCAGTGTATGACCTTAGTGGTAGCTGTACCTGTAGTATATATACTGTAGTATTACATGTATGTACTGTTACCAGACAAGTCTCAGTATTGTGCAATGTATGACAGGTTACCTCAGTGGTAGCTGTACCTGTAGTGTATATATATGTACTGTTACCAGACCAGTCTCAGTATTGTGCAGTGTATGACCTGTGGTAGCTGTACCTGTAGTATATATACTGTATTATTAAATGTATATACTTATATCACACAAGACTCAGTATTGTGCGGTGTATGAACTCAGTGGTAGCTGTACCTGTAGTGTATATATATGTACTGTTACCAGACAGCCTCAGTATTGTGCAGTGTATGACCTCAGTGGTAGCTGTACCTGTAGTATATATACTGTAGTATTACATGTATGTACTGTTATCAGACAAGCCTCAGTATTGTGCGGTGTATGACCTCAGTGGTAGCTGTACCTGTAGTGTATATTGTATATATAGTCTATCCGGTATTACACGTTCACCCAAGTCCCAGTCTTATAACGTAACGTAATGTTTACAAAGGGATGAGTCCTGTTTATACGCGGCCGTTCCCGGTCCTGCAGCAGGCAGCACACACAGCCCAGCCGCCGGCCAGCACAGCCCCGTGACGTCCCGCAGCGGATCATTACCTTCATGACCCCGTCCGCTCTGCGCTCCCCGCCGTCCCGGTCTCTGGCACACAACCATCAGTCGCCGCCGTTACATGTAAATTCCACCGTTAGGTGACATCAGGGCCATGTGACCGGAGCTGGGTGTGACGTCACGGCGGCACGTGAGCACGCTGTGTGAGAGGAGGGAGGCATGAATGGATGCGCTTCAGGGCAGGGCGTAGCTGTGCTGTCTGCTCAGCGCCTGGTGTCCAGATACTGACAGCAGCCCTGAGTCATAGATCTCCTGTCAGCCCCGCAGCAGCGGTCAGTGAGCGGCTCTGTGATCAGCCCTTACTGGAAGTCTGACGTCACACTGTCATTGATCATGTAGTGTGACTGCTGAGATGGAGCTGTCACATATTCAGGAACACAAATCTCTGAGCAGTGCAGAAGGGTTCGGTTACACTATAGAGCCAGCTCTTTACACAAGTGATGTTTTAAGGGCATGTTCACACAGCGGGTTTGGGCGCTGATTGTAGGTGTGGATTCTGCGTCCAGAATCAGCGTCCAATACGATTGTAAAATGATTTACACTGTACCTCATGTAAATCAGAGTCATTCAGACGACACTGATTTTACACGAGTATTATCGCACCTATAAAGAATAAGGCCTCGTTCACACGGCTTATTTCGCCGCGGATTTGCCGACGGCTTGACAAATGTCAATCCGTCGGCACATAAGTCAGAAATAAGTATTTATTTAAATAGAAAATAAGGCTCGTCGGTAAAACGACGCGTATTTACGTGCCGGATTGCCGCCGCGGATTGACGACGGCAATCCGGACGGAAAAACAATTGACATGTCAATTATTTACAGACGGATTCACCACCTACAATGATTGGAGATGGTGAATCCGTCGGGAAATCAGTTACAAATACGTGCCACACTTAGTGGCACTTATTTGCAACTGATTTTCAACTGATTTCAGAACGTATTTACGATCGGCAATCCGATGTAAATATGTTCTGAAATAAGCCGTGTGAACATAGCCTAAAAATGTCAATTCTTTGAGGCATTGTACGCACCAATAACTGCAAAGTATATGAGGCAGAAATCTGCTACAGTTCGGGTAGTTTCCTTGCTGAAAGTCCGTGCTGGTAAGCACACGATTTTCAACAAGGAAGCAGCGTTGCCAGTGGCAAAAGTGATGTCATGTGAACCTACCCTGTTCACACGGCTGATTTGGACGCTTCATTTTCAGCATCAAAACCTCATCTGAAAAGCGCCTCAATGCAGCACTTTTCAGACGAGGATTTGTTCAGGTTTTCCAATACTTTTTCAGTGTGTCTCCACAGCAATGTTAAAATACCATTGGAAATCTGATGGTATTTTAACTTCACCGCATCGCTGTTTTTTGCAGAGAAAAAACGCGGTCGGCTTTCTGAATCCTGGTGGCCCAGTACATGGGGCTGCATGGTAATCCAATGGAAGATACAATATGTTCTATCTTCAGCTGGCGGCTTCAGTAGACTACAGCACGGATTTTCTATTGAAAACAACACAACGCTGGGTACCTGCGGATTCAAAATAATGGATCCGCTGAAAATCTATGAGAATCCAGTGCTGTGTAGACATAGCCATACAAATGAATAGCCAGGGCAAAAACCAAGCTCTCCATTGATTCCTATAGCGATGTTCAGCACTGAAAACACTTCAAGAATTGACATGACGCTTCTTTTTCAGCGCCCAAAATAGTGTCCAAAGAAACACCTAAAAAACGTGTAAAAACTTCGTCATGTGTGAACAACAACAGTGTTTTACATGGAAATCAATGAAAATTAACTCAGGGCTTTTTGGCGGCTTAGAAATGCTTAGAAAACAGCGTCAAAATCAGCTGTGTGAAATTACCCTATAAGAAGATATGACTGGATTTATTGGCTTTAGGCATTACAGTGCTCCCTCAACACACAGGGACACATGTATGAAAACTGTCTAGCTCTAACACTTGAGTGCTCTGGAAAAATAAAAGGGGAGCTCTGATTGGTTGCTATGGGCAACAAACAAAGTCTTAGATCTAGACAGTTCTCATACATGTCCCCCCAAAATATTAAACGGATTCTCCAGGAAAAGAAGAAAACTAAATAGATAAACTACGTGTCTTCATGAAAAAAATCCTAAATAACTTTAATTTGAAAAGTCTGCTCGTTTTGTCTAAGTGATAATAATTATAGAAGAAAAAAATGGCCGCCGGGCTCCTTCCTCAGCAGAAATCTGTCCTACAGGAAGTGACAGATTCTGAGTTATTTCTTGGGTATGCTGACTGGCATCACTGAGCATGTGCTGTGCTCACTCAGTTTAACAGACTTGTGGTATGAGGGATGGCTCTGCAACCCTCATACCACAATAAATCCTCGCTCCTCCTCTACCTATTACCTCTTCCAATCCCTTGATTGGCTACTCATTGCCCAGAGAATTCAGTTCAAGTTACTAACCATGACCTACAAGGCTCTCCATCACCTCTCCTCCATACATCTCTGCCTGTATCTCCAGATACCTCCTCTCATGCAATCTCCGCTCCTCGCAGGACCTTCTTCTCTGCTCTCTTTTCCTCACACAACTGTCTCCACGACTTCTCCCGTGCTTCCCCCATACCCTGGAACTCATTACCCCACCACATCAGACTCTCCGCCAACTTTACAACTTTTAAAAGTGACCTGAAAACCCATCTATTCAGAACAGCCTACAATTTACAACAACCCTGCTGCCACTATACAATAATACACAACATTTTTCTGTCCCTCACCTTCTGTCTCCCCCCTTCTCCATTGTAGATTGTAAGCTCTCGCAGGCAGAGTTCTCTCTCCTTCTGCATCAGTTTATTTAGTGTAAGCCCGTGTTCACACGGCTTATTTCGCCACGGACTGGCGCTGTACTCCGCGCCGGATTTGTGCTGCAGTACGGCGCCAATCCATCGGAGTAATTACGGTAATCCACTGTTCTCATAGAGAACAGTGGATTCCGTCGCTCCTTCCCGCTCGGCGAATCCGCCGGGCGGGGAGAAAGTGACATGCACATTATCCAGGCGCAATACGCGCTGTGGATAATGGCAGTCTATGGGGCCGGCGAGCAGCGCCCCCGCACCGCCCCCGCACCCGCCCCTTATTCAAGCCGGAATTGCGAGCGCAAATCCGGCTCGCAAATCCGGCGTGAATAAGCCGTGTGAACGAGGCCTTAGGGTATGTTCACACGATGTATTGTGGCGCGTACAGTACGCGCCTCAATACATCGTGTGCTTTGGGAACTCGCGCTGATCAGCCCGCCGGCCCCATAGAAATGCATGTGACATGTCACTTATCTCCCCGCGCGTACAATACGATCGTATTGTACGAGCGGGGATAGGAGACGTAATCCATAGTTCTCTATGAGAACTGTGGATTACCGTAATGACAAGATACGTCCCAGTTTAAGCCGTGTGAACATGACCTTATTATTATGTTTGTCCTGGTCTTATATTATGTACCTGAACCTCTTTCTTGTACAGCATGCTGGAATTAATGGCGCTCTAAATAATAATTAGTGCTATTTCCTAGTTATATATCTTCAGTATTGGTACTCAGACAGAACATTTACATGTTATTCACACCTTCGCAACCAATTTTTTTCAATAGTCCCAATATATCTTACATAATGCAACTTTTCAATAAAGCTGAATTAAAAATTTCCTTTGCAGCTCTATGGGAACCGACAGCAAACAAATTCTGTATACTTTGATGCTAAGGTCTTGGTGTCTCCTGCCTACTTAGGGCATGTCCCCACAGCACAGGTTTTTGGCAGTTTTTTTCAGCCGGTTTGCGGTTTTTCAGACCACCTGAAAAAACGGCCGAAAATGAGCACAATGGTGCTCTATGGAAAACCCGTACAGCAGTCCCCACTGCACGGGTTTACCGTCTGCCGGTTTTTCCGCCCGCGGCCCGGCCGCAAAACATTGTGCTAGCACAATCTTCCGTCCGGTTTCCAGACGGATTATGTGCTTCTCAATGTGAAGGGGGAGGGCTTTTCTCTGCTCATTGCGTAGAAAAGCCGTCCCACCCGCGGCCATGGGGACAGCCACAAAACAGGACTAAAAACGACAAAAAAAAAGGTTATGTCTTCACCCATCTTCTATCTGTTAACAGATTCCTTTCAACCTAGCTTCCATGCACTTATTAAAGTCTTTAATGATCTTTTGGCTACTGCATTTAAAGGTCATTATACATTATTGTACAACTATCTATTCTCATTGATACATTAGATCATAGTTTATTTATGAAACATTTTGACTCTTTGGCCTTAAGGAACCTGGGACTTATCCATCAAAACTAACACACTTACAAATGTGCTGTGCCATACAATGTACAAAGGAATACAACTGCTGCTCTTAAAGGGGTTTTATCATTTCATCATTTGGCAGCTGTTTATACTGGTTGCTAAGGAGAGCTTATGTAATGGAGGGGGGGTGTTTCTCCTCCCAGCAGGGAGTATCTTCTCTTTGCAGTGTGCATGTGAGAATTCATTCTGTGTGAGCGGGGGTGGGGGGGGGGGGGAGATTCTCAGCTGTCGGCGACTAAGGAATCATTGGAAGTGTAACTCAATCGTGTATATCTATATTTCTCGCTCTCTCTACATACTTTGTAATTAGAATGGGCATTTGACATTCAGGATTCTGGGAGAGATGGGTGATATATCCTGCAGATTATTACACCTCTGACCTCTACAGATCTGCAGAATAAAACTATACGCTTTATCTGTTTGTGTTTACATGGGACTGCACAAGATCTCTCTCTCTTCTGCAGGACCTCTGATCGTTGTCAGTGAACAGCGCAAACCCCAAAAGCATACGTCGAACCTACCACTGATTGCTGTCAGTGAACAGCGCAAACCCAGCATGCATAAGTTGAAACTACCACTGAATGCTGTCAGTGAACAGCGCAAACCCTGCAGGCATACGTCGAAACTACCACTGATTGCAGTCAGTGAACAGCGCAAACCCTTCACGCATACGTTGAAACTACCACTGATTGCTTTCAGTGAACAGCACAAACCCTGCGCGCTTATGTTGAAACTACCACTGATTGCTGTCAGTGAACAGCGCAAACCCTGTCTCTCTTTCTCTCTCTCTGTCAGTGAACAGCGCAAACCCTGTGTCTCTCTCTCTCTCTATCTCTTTCTGTCAGTGAACAGCGTAAACCCTGTGTCTCTCTTTCTCTCTCTATCTCATCGCTGCCACATCTCCACCTCCTGTTTTTAATAGCAATTTCCACTGCACGCCAACACAGAGCTGGTCCACATCACGGAGCATGCACGGGAATGCACGCTCCCATGAATATGATCGAGGGCCGGTCAGCATCTAAATTACCACAGCCGGTAGCTTATCACATGCAAGGAGGCAGAATCTGACCGGCACTGGGGAACAGTGTTTACAAAAAAAATGAACATGAGGGATCCTGTGAAAACAAGACGGCTTGGCAAATCACATCCAATTGCAAAGTTGCTTGTTTTCACTGCCCCCTTATTCTTAACACCATTTCATGTAATCAGAAAACCCCTTTAACTAACACATTCTGAATTTTTTTATATCTAACATCTGTACAGGGATAAAGCCAGAATCCACTATTTCAGTGGTGTCTAGATCCTAATCTGGGGTGCTATGGGAGTCCCCAATGTCAAAACATACTTTCACTCTACAATATTATATTTCCATCTGCCAACGTTTGTCCAGTTTGTCACCATCCCTAGAGAACAGAGAGGTGGCCACATTTGTATGACTCTCTCTCTACTTCTTTGGGAGTTCTGAATGCAGCCAAACACACTTGCTCATTTGTATTTGGAGCTCCCATAGAAGAGATTTGAGGGGGCCGCCCTCCTTCCTATTCTCTGCAGCCAGCAACGAGCAGACCCCAAGCCTGATGTTAGCAGCTGCGAATATCCCTTTAATCCAATTTAAACTATGGTGAAGTGGCCATGCAAAGCTTAAATGCATGACAATAGTATAAAAATCTGTAGATTTTCTTTTCATTTCTCTCCTCGACCCTTAAGGCATGTTCACACGGCTTATAATGGGCCGTATTTCGGTCCGTAATTACGCGCCGAAGTACGCCAATTACGGGCCGAAAACGGCCCATTCATTACGGTAATTCACAGTTTCTCTAGAGAACTATGGATTATCATCTCCTCTCCCCGCCCGGCGAATCCCCGGGCGGGGAGATAATTGAAGGTCACTTTCTAGCGGCGTATACGCGCCGCTAGCAGTGATAGTCTATGGGCCGGCAAAGTGCCGGCCCCCTGCTTACTCCCCCGCTCCCGCCCCGCCCCCGTCCACACGGCATAATTGCGGGGCGTAAATTACGTCCCACAATTAAGCCGTGTGAACATGGCCTTACAGTCTAAAACAACATAACATGCAAAAATATTTATTCAGTAACATCCTGGCAGTACTTTATCACCAAGGCTGTAGAGTTGGTAAGCCAAAGCTCCGACTCTGACCCCTCAATTTCACTGACTCTCGACTCCGACTTCCACTCCCTCATAAATGGCGCATGTTTAAGTTATAACTTTACTATAGTAAAATGGTAACATCAGGCTTTTTATTACCTTATGATACAATAATTTGTATTTAGGTAGAACAGACACTGACAAACAAAAAACGTTTTGATCTTTTGACTTTCAGGTTCCATTTCTTACATTGTACTACAGCTTTGTACATGAGGCTACCATTATTTTATAGACAATCATCTAACATATCTTATACATAAATTTGAATATATACATAAATTTGAATATATACATAGATTTGTAAGTATTTAGCACCTGCTTAGTTCTGCAGATTCTTGTCATGTAACTGCATTATTACTGTTTTGCTCCTAAAAATCAAAATGCAATTTAAATTATTTTTTATATTTGGTAAATCCCCCTTTTGGGGCTTTCAATACTGCCGAAACCCTTCTGGGGCTCTGGATCAGATTCAAGCATGTCGACCAAAATCTGATCCCGGGGTCCTTCTACACGCCCCAATGTTAGGGCATATTGGACTTGGATACAAACAAGCTTTTTCTTCAACTCTACCCCAAATGTTCGCGGGGTTGGGGTCTCGGGGATGTGGAGACCCAAAACAGCAACTCCACTCATTTCATGGAACCATTTCCCTTTTCCCCAACCCCTTGTGTACTATGCTTCGGTCATTGTCCTGCTGAAACAATATTCATCTTTTTTATCCCCTATACTAAAGTGTAGAAGTAGCTCATCTGTAGGATCTCCATAGCATTGAGATAACATCAAATCCTTAACCCAAAATCTTTGGTGTGAAACAAAAAAAACCACCAAAACCGACAGTTTCTACAATTTCTCGATCCTTTCGCCCGTTTTCCCTTGATTCTTCCAAACCCATTTGTACTCATCAGAGCCTGGTCTATTGATTTTCATCTTATCACTCCAAATCAACCTCCAATTTTTTTTTTTTTTGCAAACTTGAGCAATGATCTTTAAGGATTAAGCAAGACTTTTTCACCTTCTTTTAGCCCCTTCCAACCTGTGTAAGTGTGTCATAGGGGAACCTTTGATCTCACTCTTTCGAAGCCTCGAGCCCCCTCCACTGCCGTGTCTGTCGCATAAATGATAGACCTTGTGAGGACCAAATTGTTGACTCTGATATTTTTCCCGGACATCCGCCTTTGCTTCTGAATGGAGGATGGGGTTTCTTTCATATTCTTCCGCTTCAAGGGCCCCATGATTCATTTGGCATTTTTTTTGGCCGAAAAAACCTACGAAGGGCTGGATATTGGGTTCTCTTTTTTAGGAAAACTTCAGGTGCTCAACCAAGGGCCTAATAACAAAACATG
>JAODAL010039674.1:0-37748 GCA_025379985.1 Phyllomedusa bahiana
GCCTTATTTTACCAGAAAATCTTTGGTAGTGTTACTGTGTGGGCAGATGTGTCTAGTCAATACAGAACTGCCCTACACTTTGTGAATGGTACAGTGACAGCCTCTACTACTTAAATAACATCATTAATCGAGTTATTGTGCCTCTGCATGAACAACACAGAGCTAATTTCATCTTCATGGATGACAATGCTACAGCTGATTAAGGTCGCCTCATTGGGAACAGTTGTTGGAGATTGGGGTACCTCAAATATAGTGGTCTGCACTTCTCCAGACCTGAACCCCTTCAAACTCTTGTGTGATTAGCTGAGTCACTGTGTACAAGCTTGTAATTCTGTAGCGCTGAACCTCAATGAGCTGAGAGGCGCTCTTCGAGAAGAGTGGGATGCCATGCCTCAGCCGTCAATAACTCGATTTGTGAACAGTATAAAACGTTGTCAAGCTGTAATTGATGCTCAAGGCCACATGACACGTTACTGAGCATTAACATTTTTTGATGGTTTATACCCTCCACTGTTGTTGACTTTTGTTTCATTACATTGTTTAAGATGGGAACATCAATATTGCATGTTACAATTTAAAGAGAACCTGTCACATAGTTTATGCCCCACTTACTGAGGACAGCAAAAGCCAGTGACAGACAGGCTGTTTCCAGTGCTGGGTCCTTTATTCTGTAAGATGCTGTAGTTTTAGAGCATTTAATGCTCAAATCTGCAGTTTTCACCTGAAAAGAGTCATGAAAAGAGTCCGTTTTTTTCATACCCCACCCACCTGAGGCTAGCCTTTGGTGGGTGGGGGCTAACACCTGCTCATGAATAAGATTTGAGCATTAAAACTACAGCATCTCAAAGAATATGGGACCCTGTGCTGGAAACAGCATTTCTGTCACTAGCTTGTGCTTCCTTCAGCAAGGGGGGCATAATCTATGTGACAGATTCCCTTTAAATAGTAGCTTGAAATTTTTATGCTTTCTCAAAAGCCAAACATCCCTTAGTTTTGGGGAGTAGTCTATATCTATAGTGGTTAAATTGTTTTCTGATACAGAGCTTCTAATCCCATGTGTAACTATAGAGTGAAATTATAATATCTGGCTGCCTCTGGCTCTCCACTTGAATGAAGTTTAGGAGCTTACATCATACTGCTTTATTTTATGAATTTAACCCCTTACCAACATATGATATATCAGTACCTCATACTGCCAGTAAGGATGTATGGAGCAGGCTCACTCACTGAGCCTGCTCCATGCGTTGTAAGTGCCGGCTTTTAATTTCAGCAGGGATAAGAGCTGACTGCTACTTAACCTTTTAGATACCATGGCGATCGTGTCCATGACATCTTTTAAATGGGGAAAGGGGTTGTTTATGCTTTCCCTTTCCCCTCCTCCCTCTTCCATCCACCCCTGTAACAAGTTGCGGGGGTTGGCCAAGGGGGTTTTTGCAATTAAAGGGCCGAAGACTAATAAAGGCTTCCAAAGCTTCTATGTTAGCGCTTCTATTACTTTTTTTTCTCAGACGGGGAAAAAAATTAGAAGTGCACTATCCACTTTAAAACAAAAAGGGGGTACAAGGGGGATAAAACTCCCTAGTGGTAAGTATCGTAGGGGAACTACAAGTAGAAGTGTAAAAATAAAAAAAAATAAAGATAAAAAAAATTTAAAAACCCACAATTATGAAAATCGCCCCTTTTGGGGCCAAGATTTCGAGGGGCTCGAACGTGGGAAAACTGCACCCCCATGTATGTCGGCGCCCCCGGGGGTGCGCTCATACAGTGGGTTTTGGGGAAAGTCCGCCGCGCCCCACCAGTTTTTTGGGCCAAATGCGGGAATTAGGGGCATTAAAGGGCTGGGCCCCCAAAATTTCCACCGCCCGAAAGGGGGTGCAATCAATTTTCAATTTTGGTGAAAAGTTTCCCCCACGCCTCGCCAGTTTTGTGAGGCGCAAATGCGGGAATTTTGGAGGCCCAATGCCCGGGGCGGCCAAATATGCGCCCTGAAGGGGGTGCGCTCAACGTTGGGGGGTAAAAAGGGGCCCCCGCGCCTCGCCAGTGTGTGGGGCACAGTGCGGGACTAGGCGCAGAAGGGACTGCGCCTAACATGTATTCCGAATCGAGACGGGGCTGGAAATCAGCGAGAAATCATTAAACATGTCCGTGGGGAAATGGAGAAATGAATTAAAAAATCGCTTTTATTAGGTGTAAAACATTATCAGAAAAAGAGCTCAAACCTACTAAAAAAATACATAAATAAAATCACTTTCCAAAAATCAATGGGACAAAGTAGCTCACGCTCTGATTGGCCGAGATAGCCAAGCCCCTGCTAGCTCAACCAATCAACTCTTTTCTGCATTTTTACTGCATTTTGAACTGTCCCGCCTTTGAATTTGTTTGGGGTAAATACTTCTCCATAGGTTAGAATGGGTCCCTGTCGCTCCTATTCTGATTGGCCAGGATTCCCCAACCCCCCCGCTAGCTCAACCCAATCATCTCTTTTTTCTGCATTTTTACTGTATTTTGAACTGTCCCGCCTTTGAATTTTGATTGGTCAATACTTCTCCATAGGTTTATAATGTTTCACTGTCGCTCCTATTCTGATTGGCGGGTTCTGCCGACCAATGAGAAGCGCTTACAGAATTTGAATTACTGTTTTTCCCGGCAATTTCCAAGATCCTAATTCCTGATGTTGCGCCGTTCTAGATTTTTGGAAAGTGATTTTTTTTTTTTTTTTGAAGGTAAGATAGACAGAACCGGCGCGGATCACATTTGCATTTTATGTGCTGCTGATTCTATGATGTGGCTATCATCCATAAAAGGGTCAACTAAGCATATGGCAGAGTGTCCACAACAGTTTGTAATAAACAATATTTCATTTGGCAACAGTTTGAGCTCTTTTTCTGATAATGTTTTACCATCTAAATAAAAACGTATTTTTTTGGAATCATACTCCATGCTCACAGAGCTGAGAGCCGAGATGGATTTCTTTTGCGATCTTCTATATGTTTCCTCTCATGTTACGTTCTCGCTTTCACTTTGCCTCCTCCGGCTCGTTTTTGGACCAATTTCAACTAAGGCGGCCTGTCGGGAGCTGGCGAGCGCTGCAATGCGCCGCAAATTTTTCCGACCCATTTTCATTCATGCCTCTGAGGTTTTCGAATGAGCCGCGTCCCCCCCCCAGAACGCCCACACCGCGCCCATTACACCCCCTTCATGTTAGGGACAGTCGAAAGTGGTGAAGGCTGCGCCTAACATCGCATCCCTGCGTCCCACAGGGGATTCGGAATCGGGGAGGCACCGTTTTCGCCAGAAAACAGGCACAACTCCCGATCATACATGTCACCCAAAAAAGTTCAAAACCCCCCCTTTTTGCCCTTTTAAAAATAAAGAAAAAAAAAAAATTTCAAATTCCATAAAATTGGTTTTTATCACATCTATAAAATCAACCTTTTTAAAATTAGCTTTTTTTTTTCCAACACTAAAGTGAAACCATAAAAAAACAGTTATGTCCCAAATAAATTGGAAAAAAATTTACTCAAAAACCCATATGTATCCCAAAAAAAAGTTTGTTTGTAGAATAAAAAAGGGAAAATAGCGCTCGTGAAAAAAGACTATATAAAAAGACATAGTATGGAACCTCTTTAGGTGTCTTTTTTTAATAAAAACAAACAGAAAAAAGCATTTCCAGACCGTCTGCTTCCTCAGCTTAATCAAGATAAGAATGCAGTACTTTTAAAAAAACCCCATTTTCTCAAAACGAGACTGACACAGATGTAATACAAAACCTTTAAATACAATAACAACCAGGGGAAAAAGAAAATTTGCTTTTTAAAAGAACTTCCGAAAAGAAAAAACAAACACAATTTTTAAAAAAAATACAAAAAATAGAAAAAGATTTCTTTGGTTCCACTCTATAAATTACAAAACACATTAAGAGCAAATATAAAGAAAAAATATCTTCCATACCCCGAACATATCTTCAATGGATAACACAATTTATTATAAATAAACAAATAATGTAATAATAAAACAATGCAATATCAAAACATAAACCCAAGATAAATGCAATATTCAACATACAAATCAATTAATAACCTCCTGCATTTCAATCAATCCGTATCGGTTAACTACAGTGTTAAGTTTAAAAATCCAAAAAATTTATCACGTTCTGATAAACGTAGTAATTAGAGAATGGGCGAAACCCCCGGCTAATTGGGCCGATTCTAACGAAAGTGGAAATTCGTTTAGAATTTTCAGGAAAACTTCGGTTTCAGGAACGAATTCGAACTTTGGGGCTACTATTCGGGTGAACCGAAGTGTGCTTATGATTGATAAAATGGCTAGCGAGCAACATGGCGCTACATGGGGCAAAGCATTCTGGGAGGAAGAAAGGCAAAGCCTGCCATGACATTTGCAGAGGTGACGCCAACACAAGACCGGCGGTATTCCTGTGACGTCACCGCACTATATAATCCTGGGGCGCGACTCCGAGCTCACACCCTCTCCACTGTGCTCATCAGGGGAAGGTCCCTTCCGTGGGCTGATAGCTCTTACTGGAAAATTGATTTTATACAGCATTTTTGTTGGGTGTCTCAGCCTTGTCTCAGAGGACTGTTCACTTAATGTTCTATTTCTAATTTTTTGGGGTATTGGATCTGAAATCCAGTGTGCGTCCACTGTCAGCTGCATATACATCGCATATCCAAGTTGGATTTCCCCAAGCCAGTTTCCTGTTGTATTCAATTAAAGAAACAGTGGGTCGAGCACCAGTTTTTCTTACAATACAAAATTCACCACTAGTCATTTTTGGCTGCTCATTCTATTTAGCCAATTTACATTAACGTTGTTTTGCATGTGTGCGCTGACCCCCAAAAAAACGTCTTTTTCAATGCCAAAATAATATAAATTTTTCCAGTAGCCTAATAACACCAAGCAAAGAGGTTAAATACAAACTGTATCCTCCTTGTTGTGTGGCGTAGAAAACACATCAATGGTAAACACGTACAAAGCTTACTAGTTATGTGCGGCTCAATTCTATTGGCGCAATTGTACCATCCAGGGGTTAATTAAGCGTTGTTTTGCTTGTTGCTGATCAAAAATAAACCGTGCTTTTTTCAACGCCCAAAATATATACATGTTTTCCTGTAGCCTTATTCATGTCCGAAGGTTAATTAAGCCTGTTTGTGTGCTTTTACATTTTATGGTAAAACACACAGTGTTTATTTTAAACGACACATACAAGTACATTTTTTCCTGGCCATCTTTGTGGTAGCGCAATTTTTATATCCACGAGGTTTACCCAAGCATTTTACTTGGGTCATTTAGGAGTCAAAAACGCAGGGTGTTTGATTTATCATAAACCGATATCATCATTCAAACAGTGTCCTTCTACATTCTTAGAACAAACAGTATGTCAGAACAGGAGCGAGGTGGCATTCTCTGTGCACCTGCGAGTTGGCAATGGCACAAACATTCCTGGAACCAGTCCCAAGTCGCAGCACAGCAAGGGACGTCGCAGCAAGGGGTCAAGCTCAGTGAGCCACAACTGGCCGCTGTCATCTAAGCGGCCTTGTTGTTTGTATCAGCAACCCAAGGTTTTCTTGATTTGGTTGACTAAGGTCATCCACTTCCTCCCCGATAACATCTGCAACCCCAGACAAGAGTGCGGTGGGAACCACTCAGACACGAACCATTAGTTTGGCCCCCAAAAAAAAAAATAGGCCCCGGAGTGTGGGTCAGCGTCCCTCATCTGTCCTCGGCCCGCCCTCTGTCCCATCCGGTTCCTCAGCCCAGAGATCTACAATGTGGTTCCTGGGCTCAGCGCCACTATTATAGCGAGGATGAAACAATTTGAGGAGGGCAGTCCAGAGCTACTTGGCAGACGAAGAAAGGGGGCCAATATCGTCGGATCGCGGTCGCTGCCTTCTTGCCGAAGCGGCAAGTAATAGAAGTGGAAAAGAAGTAGGCATGGAGGTCATATGTGAGAGGTCAGCTCGGCAGTACCAAGACCGGTGATTAGGCCAGCAAGTGACGAATAAACCCAAATATATTGGAAGATGTAGGCCTGGTAAGCCAGACCGCACTAGGGGAGAACGGGTAGTCAATGGCTTCATCATCGTCAGGAGAAGAGGGGGTCGTCAGCTTGCGCGTCAGGCACAGCGCATCCATCAAAGTGGGTCGTGTGGACGTGAGTCAGCAGGCATAGAAAGCAGTGTGAGTGACGGGAGGCCAAGCGGGGCCACGGGGTAAAAAACCCGCTCCTCGCCAGGTCCAAGAAAGTAGCAGCACATGGCTCAGCGAGGCAGGCGGCGGTCTAGTATCACTCAGTGCGAGCCGTTGCCCGTAAAAATCCGATACACGGACGTGTGGCAGTTCTTTGCTAAGACCACCGGAGGAGCCGAATATGGGTAATATGTAAATCTGTGTGCAGAAAGTGTGAAGCTGTGGCCAGGGAGCTAACGTTGGCACCACGCCCTGCGTCAACACATGGCAGTACACCATACCGTTGCCTGGGAGAAACGTGGGCTCTAGAAGTGGTGGTCCATCTTGCCGTCGCAGACAACAGCCAGCAGCCGCGCCCAGTGGCATGCAAGCCATTGCAGCCAGTCAAGACTCCACCACCTCTGCAGAAGGAGCTGTTTCTCTTTGACCATCAACTCCCGGTCCAGAAGCTCCTGCTCCTCACGTACTCCATGTGCGCCAGCAAGTCCGTTTTCCAGCGAGGCGATGCAAAGAGACAACAGTAATTCGTCCCAACCATCCTAAGTAAGGCAGCACTGAAACGTGCTCCTGTCCTAGTTGGTTGGTACTGCGCAGTCCCCTTCCCTTTCCAAATGGTGGACTCCTGCACCATTGCAGAGAACTAATGGACATGTGCCGTAGCCGAGATGGAGAGTTTCCAATCCGTAATGTTATTTTTCCAAAAAGGCAGACAAAGCACTGCGGGTTCATAAATATGTAGAACAGAAGTGGGTCATTCCCTTGGAGCTTATCGGTTTTGTTCCAAGGTGCACGGCAGGCGCCGGGACTCCTGGATCTTAAACCTACGTCAGGGCCAGTCTACATGTCTTTTACGGCCCACTGTGTGAAATGTGCGTATCCATCCAGGCACACCAACCACTTGGACGGAGAACGCCGCTTTCTCCTCCACGTGTTTCAAAAAGCTGCACCTGCGCCCAATGTCCGCCTCCTCTCCTCTCACCATCACCACCTCTCAGCCTCCAAAAGTACTTGCTCCATCATTACCAACATGTGTAGGGACACATGTTTTGCAGCGTGGTCACGCAGTTCTACACCTGCTTGCCTCGGCGAAACGAAGTCACACAGGTGATGGAACTGCTCCTCTCCATGCAGCAAGAAATCGATTTGTGGCTTTCTGGGGATCTGTCCGCGCCAATAGCAAATCGGAACCAAGGTGATCGAACAATAGTAGAACATGTGTTCCGCGCTGCAACCGAGGAGGGATATGTCCATGCGCCCTGCATGGTCGCCACTGTTAAATCTGGTTGTGAAAAGGTTTCCTGAATGTCTCCACCGATCTTCAGAACATTTCTAGAAAAATTTTGGGCCATGTAAACAGTGCTATGCACTTTAGTCCATTCGTACAAAGCCAGGGAACACCCTCCCCAGAGTTTGCAGCGGACAGAACGGCCCACGCCCCAACCACACTCTGATATGCTCGATGTTTCCCACCCGCTGGAATTTCCACCTGCACATGTTGGACCCGACTGTATGAACAGAGAGAAGTCCCATTAACCGAATTTTTTTGATGATCCAGGCATGCAGAAGTACTCCCCTGATGTTAAACTTGGACATGTCAGCCAGTGGCAGCTGCATGCGTGACACCTGGCCGTTAGTTGAGAGCCGATTACGAGGGAGGCAAACGTTATTTGTCATCGCCAGGACTACGATGAATAACATCCATTCACTGCTTCATGTCCTGGAACAGAATGCTGAAAAATCTGTCTGGGCAGGGGGGACTGGAGACCGTGGCGGACTACATCTCGTGCCACATGGAGTCCGGTGGCGGGACTTGAAATGGAGTGAGGAGGAGAGGGAGGACAATTGGAAGCATAAGCTTGTCTGGTGAAATGAGTGAATTTCTCCCAGGTGACAAGAGAGGAGAGCAGAGCAGATGATGGAAGGTGATGGAGATGAGGAAACGAGCAGAGTGACCCGCAATCACCGTGGCAGTTATACAGTGGAAATGAGGCAGGAAGCCCCTCGTAGGTCACGTGTGCAGATGCCCGCGAGCATGCTTTATTTGCCTGGCTTTAGACAGCCGAAATAGGTCACATCCGGCAAGAGGGATGACTTCCTGCTCTTCCACCCTATTGGACCCTCGCTACCGTGTCCGAAAATTGGAGCCTTTTCCCAGCTATTGAGCAGGGAAAGCAACTCAAATACTATAGGGAAATCCTCCGTAATAAGTTGGCTGCTGCACTATGTCGGCATCGTCCCTCCTCTACAGGTCTGACCCCGGGTGTTCCTCATCGCTCATTTACTACTGCCTGCTGCCTGCTGGGGAAGGTGGGGGGGGGGGGGTAGGAGCAGTAACCAGTCTCCATAGTGAGTAACCTAAAGGTCCTGGAGTCACTGATTGAGCATCTTCCTCGACCCCGCCTAGTGAGGAGGGCATCGGACTCAGCAGCAGACCAAGCAGCAGGACCTGGAGCAGTGCCCCCTGAACACAAACAGTTGTGCGCTACTTGACCAGCACTCCTGCCCAACCTCAGTTAGAATATCTAGCTGGACTACGTGCCAGGCCAAACTGATGGTTGATGCAAACTTGCCGAGTTTGCAGTGGAGAAGCTGTCCCTTTGCCCGGCCAAGTAGTGTGGCCAATTCAAGGGGGGTTCAGTGCGGCGGTGGCCATCGTTTACCCCAAGGAGAACCCGCTTTGTTATCCACGTGAAAATGTGAACGACTGCCTTTTCAAGATAATCAGCGTGGGATCGTCCGGAGGATTTCCACACAAACCAATGCCTTAGGCGTCAGTCCGTTGCACTGGGTTCAAACACCTGCCCTCAGGCGCACTGATTCTGATGTCCGCCACCCCCCTGAATCCACACAACAGCTGTACAGTTTCTCCATCTGCCTACAACCATCTTTACCAGAGGACTGTTATTGCCCCACCCATCTCAAAACCACTCTGTTTCATTGTGGCCACTCTATGACCTCATGCTGGCTGCTGCAGTTGCTGTTGATCGTGACATCCACACTTTTTCATTGTGCCACTGTCCTGAACTCATGAGGAGCTGCTGCCGGTGGCTGCTGCATGTCCTACACACTGTGTCAGTGTGGCCACTGCCTTACCTCAATGCTGCTGCCGCCGTGACCAATCCGCTCTCAGTCCATTGTGCCACTCAGTGGCTTTCCTACCTGTTTTTGTCCACCTCCTGAATGTCATTGTGGCCACTGCCCTGATCTCATGCTGCTGCTATGTCGTTACCTCCACTCTGTGTGATTGTGCCACTCTGTGGCCCTACATTACTGTTTTGCCCCTCCAGATGTCATTGTGCCACTGCCTGATCTCATGCTGCTGGCTAGTCGTGACTCCAACATTGTATCAATTGTGCCCACTCTGTTGCCTAATACTGTTTATCCGCCTCCAGAATGTCATTGTGCCACGCCTGATATCATACTGAAGGCCGGTGACCACCCCCCCCCCAACCCCACTGTGTGATTGGGATGTGCCACTCTGTGGGGCACTAATACTGTTTGTTCCGCCTCCAGTATGTCATTGTGCCACGTGAGGCTGTAATCTCATAGCTGGCTGACTTGTCGTGACCTCCACACTGTATCATTGTGCCACTCAGTGGCCTAATGACTGTTTTTGAGTGGTACCTGTGGGTGGGGATAGAGACTTTCCGCCTCCAGAATGTCAATGTGCCACTGCCTGATCTCATGCTGCTGCTTGTCGTGACCTCCAACACTGTATCATTGGGTGCCACTCTTGGCCTAATACTGTTTTTTGGCCGCCTCCAGAATGTCATTGTTGCTCACTGCCTGATCTCATACTGCTGCCGGGACCGTGACCTCCACAACTGTGTGATTTGTGCCACTCGGTGGCCTAATACTGGTTTCGCCTCCTCCAGAATGTCATTGTGGCCTACTGACCTGATCTCAGTACTGCTGCCAAGGAAGGAGCCGTGACCTCCACACTGTGTGATTGTGCACTCTTGAGCCTAATACTGTTTTGCCGCCTCCAGAAAGTCCATTCGTGCCCACTTGCCTGAATCTCATGCTGGCTGCGTGTCGTGTACCCTCCACAACTTAATCAATTGTGCCACTCTGGTGGCGCTAATACTGTTTTTTGCCGCCTCCCAGAATGTCATTGTTGCCCGACTGCCCCTGTTTTTCTCATGCTGCTGCTTTCGTGGTAGCTCCACACTGTATCATTTGCCACACTGTGGCCTAAACTGTTTTGCCCGTCCTCCAGAATGTTCATTTTGTGCCACTGCCCGGAATCTCATTCTGCTGCTGGTCCCCCGTGACCTCAAAACTGTATCATTGTTGCCACTCTGTGTCCTGAATTCTGTTTTTTGGCCGCCTCCATAATGTCATTGTGCCACAGCCTGACCACATACCTTGGTTTTCAGTCTGCCTGTGAACCTCCACACGCTGTTGATTGTGGCCACGCTGTTGCCCTAATACTGTTTTGCCAGCCTCCAGAATGTCATTGTGCCACTGCCTGATCTCATACTGCTGCCTAAGTGCCGTGACCCCCACACTGCGTTGTGATTGTGGCCCCTCTGTGGCCTAATACTGTTTAGTGCCGCCTCCCAGAATGTCATTGTGACCTACTTGCCCTGAAATCTCATACTGGAGTGCAGCCTGGCCGTGACCCCTCCCACAACTGTGTGATTGTTGCCACACTGATTGCCTTAAAAAAAAAAATAAACTGTTTTGCCGCCTCCAGAATTTCAATTGTGGTACCACTGCCTTATCTCCATGCTGCTGCTGTCGTGACCTCCACCTGGTAACATTGTGGCCCACTCTGTGCTCTTAAATACTTTTTTGCCGGCCTCCCCGAGAATGTCTTGTGGCCACCTGCCCTGATCTCATGCTGCTTGCTTTCGTGACCTTCCACACTGTAATCATTGTTGCCACCCTGTGGCCTAATTCCCTGTTTTGCACTCCATAATGTCATTGAGCCACATGCCTTAACCTCAAACTGCTGCCGGGCCCGTGACCTCGCAGCTCTCAGTCATTGTGCCACTCTGTGGCTGGTCCTCGAGTTTTGCCAGCTCCAGAATTGGTCATTGTGCCACTGCCTGACCTCATGCTGGCTGTGGCTGCCGCGCCGTCACCTTCCACACATCTGTCACCTAATGTTTCCACCTGAGCTCTCAGCTTTGTTTTTTGTTCCAGCTTTTGCTGTGCATAGACTTTATCAGGCTACATTCCCAACATAGTTTTTTGTTCAGTTTTGCCCTCTTAAGTGCCCAGGGAATTTTATAGTGAAGCGATTTCTAAGAGCGGGGCGGCAAGTCATCTGCGTGTCATACTAAAACACAAACATTGTATTAAGAACAAACCAAGCACGTCCCCCAGCATATTTAAGCATGGCACAACGTTGCTACCAGCACCCTGCAGGCTCGTGCAGCCTGGAAAAAGCTGCATTTTTAACGCGATTTGTGCCGAAGTAATTCGAACGAAACGTAAAATTTTGTCGGAAAATTTCCCGGCAAATGTGAAACCGAATCGAATTTTCGAGAAATTCGCCCATCTCTAGTTGTAATTCAATTAGGGAGTATTAATGGGCAAATCTGTATTCCCTATTTCGTGGATCTGAAAAAACTGAGTTTCATTCAGATGTTTATTTAAAAAATGACGAGGAGACTATGATTTTAATTTTTGCATGGAATTGACAATTGTAACGGGGGTTTTTTAACCTCTTTAGATAATTTCATACTTTATTTACAAGGTTTTTTCACCCTCATGACAGTTCACTGTACATTTGCAGGTTGTTAAAATATAGTTTACGTAAGAACTATTAAAAGACAATTTTATTTAATAGTGAGTGTGCTCCCCTGTACTATAAATTTAAAAGTATTTCCTTCAATCAAATGGCCACAACATTTACATGTGGGAAAATTGCAACCTGACTACTCCTGATACTTCAGAGGGATTAAGATAAAATTTTTCTCAATAGATTGGTAGACTGTTACAAATGAGATGGTTCTATAGTATTTTTTAATAGTTTTCGGATTTGGATTGATTGGGTCTCGTCTATAAATAATTTTTAAATATAATAAAAGCTGTTAGTCGCAGAAAGTGGCACTGCAGTGCAAAGTTAAAAAATAGAGAATATTTTTCTTTTTTTAAAAGTACAAAAACATCATGAAAACCCCTGTAGAATGGTGCAGTGTTAGGGATAACCTTTTTTACAATAATTCACGCCTCAACTTTTTTCTAATTTCCTAGTACAATATATGGTACAGTCAATGGGACGATTAAAATGTACTTCTTGTCCCACGAAAAACAAGCCCACATGATGTACTTATTAGAATGGAAAAATAGCACCAAAAAATCCATGAACCAGTCGTAGTCGTTAGAAGGATTGAAAGATTGCTCACTTCCAGGCATTGGTTGCATGGTTTCCGGCTCGCTGGCAGAAACTCCGGAACTCCTATTCATTTTTATGGGAGAGTCCTGACCACTTCACTGTTCAGAACGGAGAGGCTTCAGGGCTTGTTGAGAAGATGGTTGAGGGTCCCAGAGATGGAACCTGGACCTATAAGACATTGATTATAGCAATATGCTTTCACTGTCTATAGTGAGACAACCCCATTAATGTATAAAGTTCTTAACTCCCTCTATTGGTGGCTTTCCATAGCCATAATTTTATAATTCAGCCATATGTCTTTGCCCTTTGTTTGGTGCTTTACATCAGAAATGTAGTGTTTAGAGCTTCAAGTGTTAAACAGCACAGACATAGAACCAATAAACACATAGTTTAAGTAGAAGGTAATTGTTTGATGAAATTGATTTTAGTGCATTAGTTTACTGTCTTGGCATATATAGAGCTTATTTACATAAAAGGGTCATCTTGAGCTGGCTCAGACTGGTCCATAGGGGAATAGAGGAAACCCCCGGTTGGCCCCTGAGCATGGTACACCTGGAGTTGTTTTTTAACCTCATATACATCCTCAGAAGAGGCAGAAAAGCATAGAAAGAGAGGCAAAAAGCAAGAGGCAGAGTATAGAAGGCATGTACACTCCTGTACAGTAGTGTAGGGTGGGCCCCTAAAGTAAACTCTACTGCTGGGCCCATAAACAGCTTAACAGGTGGGCCCCTAGAGTCAACTCTACCTGTGGGCCCTTAGCACCTCAGTACGACACTGGTTTTGAGGCAATAAAAAATAAAGCACTTACCTATTGTGTGGGAAAGAGAGGCAGCGCCATGCCTTCTCCATTTGGGAGAACAGGACATCTTTGCTCATGGAATCTATTGTTTATTGTTTTAATAATAATATAAGGGTATGTTCATGCAATGTATTTGCGGGACGTATTTTGGCTTGTAATTGCACTGCAATGCACCTAAAGTCCGCCGAATACAGTAAAATCTCAGCACTCATTGAGCTCTATTATAACCAGACATATTCCCCGGCACACAATATGCTCCCGTAAAAAGAAATGACTGAATAGATGGTTGTACCATAGCTCTGTTGAAAGATTGCACTGGCCAGCACGTATTTTCGGCAACAGGTGTATTGCAACATGCACAGGCATGCGTCGCACTACGGCATGTGAACTCAGCCTAAAGGCAATGATTTAGTTTTTACTTCCAGAAAAAACCCTTAATAAGCCACAAACATCATAGAGAAAAACATTTATTTTTTTCCCCAAGAATCTTATGCAAGTATGTACTCGTCTCTTGTTTATTCATGTGGTTACGGACTTTAATTTCCCATAGAAACAATAGTTTCGTCCTTTTTATTTAGGTTAAATATAAGTAATTTCCATGTGGAGATGAGCAGATCTTAAAATGTGCACTGTTTCCTGAACCAGTCGAATCATGTATCCGTTTTTAGTTTTCTGATCTGACAGAATATATTTTCATACATTTGTTTTTTGATTTGCTTGTTTTATTAATTTTTATTACTGCTACATCATCTTTTCTTTCCATTAAAATATTTTTCTTGTGACCTCAACTGAAGACAGAAAATATTCATCAGATATGATGAATAACAGAAACTATTTACTAGAAGATTTCATCATTTTTGACTGTATTTGTTTTGTATTAAGTGTTAATTTTTGTCTTAATGGAACAATTAGGATTATTATGTTTCTTTGTTTCGTTGCTTGACTATTTTAAATGGAAAATCTTTCAAGATTTCAATGAAAGCTTTTGTGGGCCTGAAGAGTAACAGGGTATCTTCAGAATATCTAATGTCATTTCACTCTACTTTACAGAAATACTTGAACTGAAGTTAATACTAAACAATGAGAGACCTGTATGTGTACTTTCAACATGTATATTAATGTCAGCAAAAAACAAGCTAAAAATATCAACACACTATGTATATTTATAAAGCAGAAAACACAGCTAGTGCTATTCACTTGGTACAGGGATAGCTTTAAAATAGTTATGTTTAAAGTAAAATCTATTGGTTGCTAATTACAATGAGCTAAACCAGAGACCACATTGTGGCTCAGTGGTTAGCATTTCTACCTTGTGGGGCTGTTATTTCTAGTTTAATCCCACCAAGGGATTTGGATGTTCTTTGTGCCTATATTTGGTTAATCTAGCTTTTCTCAATGCCCTAAAATATACAGGACATAGTCATGTACATTTCATGTGCGCTACAGTCCTATGCAACTGTTTAAATCTTTAGTGGTGGGCAAATGGCGCTGAACAATTCTAAATGAGTTTGTCATTTTGCAGTCTATATATACTGCATCATGGCCCAAATCTTTCTGGTTATATAAGACTAAAGGTAAATATACAGTGTATCATTACTCAATGGGAAAATCTAGTGAGTTTCTGTTCCCACAGATTCTGTTTAGAAACCATTATTTTATAATGGGGTCAGATGTGTTTTTCACCATCTTGATAGTGAACATAGCACTGCATCCTGCACTGTTTATGTTTTCAAAAGTTACAAAAACCCTGATACAACCTCCAATGGATGCTTGGGACAGTAGACAGAAGAGAGGCATAATTTAACTGCCTTCTTATGTCATATCCTTCTGCTTGTTAAAGGTAACCTGTCAGGTGGTTTATGTTGCCCTATCTAACAGCAGGATGTGATAGAGGGATAGAAGCTGAGCTCTGTGATAAATAGGTTTATATTGTTTGATGCTGAATTTCTGAGTAAAAGCAGAGAGAATCAGTGAAATTGAAACTGAAAGTCCTGCTGATCCAGGTGCATACAGTGATTGACAGCTTTATACACACTCGGATACAGGGAAATCTGTCAATCACTGTCAATCAAGTCAGCCGGACTTCTACTGTCACTTGATCAGAATTTACTCTGTTTTCTACTCCGAAGTCCTGCTCCAAATCATATAAACCTATTTATCACAGAGCTCAGCTTTCTTCTACTCAGAAAGGACCGCATAAACCACCTGACATTCCCTTTAATAATAATATCAGCTAATTGACCGTAGTTCAGTTTCAGATTTATTAAGATGTCCCAATTAATAAGGATTTTCTGGTTTAGAAAACCAATCTTCTTGCGGTGTTTCATAGAAGAGTTAATTCATTAATTAATAGATGGGAATCCTCCATTCAGGATCACCAACTTTGAAGAGCGGAGAGTGCAAAGAGTAACTTCTACTATGGAGGACGTGTTCTGTCCTGCATTATACAGAAGACAAATTAATTTGTATAGGCAAAGTGTTCGTCTTAATTTCCTTTGTGGTGGTGCCATTATAAAACCTGAACACTTACTGCTAGGTTTACCCAAAGATTGCCGATGATTGCTAGGAGCCCTTGCAGTGAAATACTTTGGCATCAGTTTATTGCAAAAAAAAATCCTACTAATAAGCAACAATTGTTTGGAAAATAGAACACTTTTATTGTCCTTACATGTGACGCTAAATGTAGATGGAGCTCTTCCTTTTTTAGTCAATTGCCAGTCCAGTAGACCATAAAAAACTGCTTTGGTCACTTTAGAATTCAGAAGTCTGGATAATGTAAATCATTTTGACAACTCGTTATTCATTTTAGATTAGTTATTTTAAGTCTTAGATGTGGCTGCCCTTAACAGGGTGAGTCAAAAGTCTCAGGACACCGCTTTATTTCAGAAACAAAAGAGAAAATGATATATCTGAATACCCCAGCAAGTAATGGGTAAAGGGGCTAGGTATTTTAGGCTGTGTCTGGAACATGACTGCAATCTTTAAAACCACCATTTTGGATCAAGGGCAAGTTTTTCCAATGAGAGGTTGGTCATATAGTACCAAAATTGTCTCAGATATCATTTGCCACAATCAGATTTGTAATATATCTCCTGGTTTAAAAGTTATCAACACAGAAAGCTGCAGCAACAGCTATTTGATGTGTTTCATGTGTGGTCACTGCTGCTGAACACAGAGCAGCATTGCTCAGCAAACAGCTCATTTTGTTTCTTTCTATGTTACAGTTAGTTATATCTTACATGGCTCACAAATAGAAAAATAAAATAATAGCATGCAGCATTTTATGCATTTACTGTATGATATTGCTATATAGGAACAGTTTGCTGTTTTTGGCAAACACTTGAGCAATTACCACCTCTACCTGTGACAAACTGTGAGCTATTGGACTTAATCCAGAGTATCTGAAATAAATACTTTAACTGTTTCTGATTCCTTATTTTATATCATATTCAGTTATTTATATTATTTATCCTTAAATATTCATACAAACAGAATATGTGCACTATTTTCTAAGAGAATGTTTATGTAATGTCTTTATAATAATATAATAGCATTATAGCATGTAGTCAAAAAGTGTTAAAACATGGTGTATTTCTAAGACAAATTTCTTAGGCATCTAAATCTTAATAAGTACAACATTTCTTGGGCAGGAGTGACATCTCAAATCCAAATAGTGGTCTCTAGGGCCAAAGTAAAATGACAACAAAAAATCCCAACCCACAATAAAGTATATCTTTTAATTAATATATATATATATATATATATATATATATATATATATATATATAGTCTCGATTGTATTGTCAATAGAGACAAACAACCTGTTTGTGAATAACAGAATAGAAGACATATGGGAAATAGTCCTCCCTAATGTACCCCTTAATGATAAGGATGACCCCACAAAATTTACCAAGCCCTAGAACACCTGTCCCTAAATGTTAATTCAAATGGAACTGTTTTCTCAACATATGGCTAGGGTAGCTCAAAGACAAATGCAGTCAGAACCCTGAGTAGTAATATTGTCAGGTAACCGGAAAGATTTAGAAAGTTATTCAAAAGAATATATACTGTCTGTGTGGTAAATATGTATCACACAGAGAAAACTCCCCGTTTCATCTCGCATTTTATCTCAGGTTCAAGACTCATCAGTGAGGACTACCTATATAAGAAAAACAATACCGGCTATAAAATATAAATTAATAAATACATACCTGGAATTGTCCACAACTATACAGCATTTGTCTAGAGTAAATTCCTGATCATTGTGATTATATCAGATGGTGTATCCTGATGGGAAAAGAAATATGTGGGAGCTGGTGTGCTCTGCTACACTTCTAAGTGTTCCACCCATAGGGAGCTAAAGAGGGGTTTAAATGTCCAGCCCTTAACCTATCCTCCTCCAATCAGCTACACCTACCTCTCCCGAAACAATCCTAAAATATCGCAAAAGTATGGTTTAGTGCTTATCAATCAAACCAAAGCCTCCTCTCAGTGAAAAAACATACAAGTGGAGTGCAAAATGGACATTAGTAAGATGCTGTGGATGACTTACTTAACACGTCATCTCAAAGACAAAACAACAGTTGTGCTGGTTTGTCCTGCTCTCGGCCCTTCTCTCCAACGAGGTTATGCATAGGTGCTGGCTTTCATTTCAAATTGCGCATGCACGGCAGAGAGAATGAACTAGTAAAGCTCCTCAAGAAGTAAGATAGACATAACCGGCGCGGATCACGTCTGCATTTCATGTGCTGCTGATTCTATGATGTGGCTATCATCCATAAAAGGGTCAACTAAGCATATGGCAGAGTGTCCACAACAGTTTGTAATAAACAGTATTTCATTTGGCAACAGTATATATAATATACATTAACTTACACCTACATATAGCAGGGATAGGGGGAGGGGAAATTTGTAGTTGTAAAAAAGGTATGAAGCTATAAAAATTACTTCGCCATATAGTGAAGTGTATTCGTATACTCAGGTAATACATGATTTGAAGAGGACAGTTTGTATCTCAAACAATATTTGCATGGATATAGACCAACCTAATCTACGGGAAAGAACATTGGTAAGTATGATCATGTTACGAAATAATAGGGCAAAGGAGGGTCAGGGGACTAATTATTAACATTTAAAGGAAACTTGTAAGGGTGCTTTTACATGGAGCGTTTTTTATGCTTTTTTGACTTTTTTTACAGGTTATTGGATGCAATTTGTGTGCAGAAAGGCACAGGAGTAAATGCTATGCATTTCTGCACCAAAATGCATCAAAATGCATCAAAAATGCACCTAAAATGCTCCATGTGAAAACACCCAAAAAGTCAAGGCTTCATTGAGACTACATGGGTGCACACTCCCACTGTAAAATTAGTCCCAATCTCCGCCTCTTATAGGGAGCACCACCAAATCAGTTCCACGAAAACTAAGGGCTTCGGTATTCCCTCCACGTTTATCCCGAACATGTCGAGATATGGGGTGTCCACCTCTCTCCAGGTGTCTCCCAGATGTTCCCGTATATGACTCCTTAATTCACATTTCCTTTTGCTAACATAATTGAGTGAGCACAGGAAATAATTCTGTAGTGCTGTCCAACAAATTCCGTAGACTGAATAATAAATTTTCAAAAGTTAGAGGAACTACATTTAAAACAGCCTAATGGTTACAATCCAACCAAGTATCTCACTTAGGAGCTAGAAAGTGGCTATTAGCTACACAATCTCCTATAGTCTATCCCCTTCAGTATGTGATCAAATGTCTTACTGTCAAAAGAGCTCTCATATCCCTTCCCGTGAATAAAATATCCCAGCATTCGGCAATGATCGACCGTACTTCAGTTGCATGGGTGTCAAAAGTGCCGATAATCCGAAGGTGGGTGTCCGCATTCTGTTAGCATACCCGTGGGGTAAGGAGTTGTGATCTCTCTTTAGTCAGGACTCAGGGCCATATGATATGCTTTCACAAGAACTTTTTTGGGTAGCCTTTCTTACAAAATCTATCTCTCAATTCCCCAGCCTGTGTTCTAAATGACGCAACATCTGAGCAGCTCCTTCTGAAACTTAGAAACTGTCCCTGAGGAGTACCTTGTATGAGTGTCCTCAGGTGGCAGCTTTCCCGATGGAGGAGAGTGTTCTTGGCAGGACTTTTTCTGTATACCTACATGCCAATCAAGAGGTCAGAGTTCTTCATTATGAGCACAACCAAAAATGGAAGAATGTATTAATCTATTTTGCATGTCAATCTAAGGCCAAAATCATTCTTATTTAAGGCTCCCACAAATTACATAAATGAAACTTTACCTCCATTTCACAAAACAAGAATATCATTGATATATTGTGCCCATATCACTACACTGTGGGTAAATTCTTCCACGACTTTGTGAATACCATTGTGTTCTCCCACCAGCCAAGGAGCAAATTTACATATGTGGGAGCACTAGGACTCCCCATTGCAGTTCCCCTGAGCTGGTGGTACATTCTCCAGTCAAACAGATATATATTATTCTCAAGAATAAATCTTAGGAGAGAAATAATGCATAAGTTATGTGGTTTAAATTGGATGCCATGTGTTTCTAGAAAAAAGTTAATGGTTTGAAAGCTTTTATCATGGGGAATTGATGAATATAATGATACAACATCAATGCTACATACCAGCATATGTCGATCAACAGTTACCCCTTCCAGTTTGAGCAGGAGGTCCGAGTTGCCGCTCACATAGGAGGGTAACGATGTAACAAAATTCCTAAGGTTTTGATCCACATAGGTCCCAAAGTTTTAAATCAGACTCCCTATATAAGAGGCAATCGGACTGCCCATTAATCAGGGCCGGGACAAGGCATTTTGGGGCCCTAGGCGAGTACAGCCAATGGCGCCCTCCCCCCCCCCCACCACTAATTCCTCTCGCCCCGCGCCAGGTCCTGTCACTAACTTTCTGCATATTCCACCTAGCTCCCGTCCATCTCCTCAGCAGTCACTGTATAATGAAAATCAGCGATGACAGATTTGCTTTTTCAAAATCGCTCACCTCACGTATGACTGTGTAATACCCCTAAATAACAGTCACTAAATAATCCACCTATACATGGAGCAAATCTACCAGACAAATGATTGTTACTAAAAAACACTCCTACAAAACCAAGACCCCAAACTATTACTACTTAAGGATCGAATAATCCTGCCAGACCCTGACCGGACACGACCACCACATGTGTCTATCAGCTGTACACAGGCTCTAATTACATATACCACCGCCATACAGTGACCATATAGTGGTAGATACTAGTTGTATGTAGACGCTCTACAGAAATATAAGCGATTACACTGACGTTACATTTAGTGACTCACCGGAGACATCATTTCTGATCAGCGTCGTTCACTTTCCCTTTTCTTCTCCATTCGGTTCACACCTTCTTGCTGATTGCTCCCGGCCAATACTCGTCCCTGCAGATTTGGACACAAATATCTTAGAATCCTCACATTTCCAGAAAACCTTCCTTAAATATAGGTATATACGTCCCCTCAGTTAGACAGGTATATACGTCCCCTCAGATAGGAAGCTATATAGGTCTCCATCAGTTAGGCAGGTATACAGATATGCCCACTCAGTCAGGCATGTGTGTGTATATATTGTCCCCTTAGACAGACAGGTATATAAATATAGGGGCACTCAGGCAGGTATACAGGGGCACACAGGCAGGTATATAGAGATAGGAGCTCAGCAGGTGTATATAGGGGCCCCAGGCAGGCATATAAAATAGGGGCTCAGGCAGGTATATATAGGGGCTCAGGCAGGCATATAGAATAGGGCTCGGGGAAGCATATAGATATGGGTGCTCGGGCGGGCATATGGTAATACAGGGGCTCAGGCAGGGTAAACAGGGCTCAGGCAGGGGTAAAATAGGGGCTCAGGCAGGGGTATATTGGGCTCAGCAGGCATATGAGATATAGGGGCTCAGGCAGGGGTATATATCGACTCAGGCGGGGGTATATAGGGGTTCAGGCAGGCATATGGGTAAATAGGGGCTCAGGCAGGGGTATATAGGGCTCAGGCGGGGCAAGTGGTATATAGGGGCTCAGGCAGGCATAGGGGTATATAGGGGGTTTTTGCAGGCGGGGGTAATATAGGGGCTCAGGCAGGCAGGGTATAAGGGCTCGGCAGGCGGGGGTATATAGGACTCAGGCAGGCAAATAGATATAGCGGCACTCTCAGTAAAAATAACAACTTTAAAATACTTACCTTACCTGCTTCCCGGCTGCCGCTCCTCTTTTTTTAAACCAGCCTGTGACGCGCTGTGCGCCCGAGGACAGGCAGCGGCGTGATGAGGTCATTACATTGCGCCTCTGCCAGCTGAGCAGCACGGGGCCGCGGTGGGTCCTCAGCGCTATGAGGACCCGGCGGCCACGCTGTGTCGGCCCTGTGGCTTACCGGAGGATCCAGCGGACGCACATACAGGGACCGCCGGCGCTTCAGGCCCACGACAGTGGCCTGGAGCCCGGGAGGCTCGGGGCCCCTGCCTGCGCCCCTTAGGGACAGGCAGAGGTAGGCGCCCTAGGCGATCGCCTACCTCTGCCTACCCGTCGTCCTGGCCCTGCCTTTAATGGAGAAATACCCTTATGAATTTTAGGTAGACCATAAAATGTGGCCCTACGTGGATATTTAGGTACCAGAAAGTCATACTGGTTTTTATCAATTCGATTTTTTCTAAGTGCATCCATCGCTGTTTATTTTCTAATAAACAGGGTGTGATCCTTGTAAAGAAAATTAAAAAGGCAAATTTTTAAATTTTTAAACCATTTTAAAGGGCACACCCTCCAAATTGAAAACTAGGATAACTACTTTCCCCCCCTTTTTCTGCAGGAAAAATTTGCAATCATTTTGTCTTTCTTAAATTTTTTTCCCAAAAGCTTCTTCTTTTTTTAAAAAATTGTGATGTCTTCCTGCCTAGGCAGGAATCTGTTTAAGTTCCTGTGTGGTAACTTCCAAAAATGCTTTGATACAGTTATAGGCTGAAGGGGAAGGCATTTTGGTACTCTTCAACTTCAAATTTAAAAGGGAACCCCTTTTCCCAGGTTTTAAAACTCCCCCCTTCCCGGGGCCCAAAATAAAAGGGTAGCGGGGGGTAGAAAGTTTCTACGGGCCCGGGGGCCCTTGGGGGGCCCCCCGGGGGAAAAGCTGCTATAAACGTCTGCTCCCCGGGGTGATCCGCTCCGGGGCCCCCCGGCATGAACAAAACAGTTCCTGCAGCGGGGCGGGACTGGGGGGCCGGTCGTGAAGCCGGGGGGTTTTTTCCCCCCGGGCCCCTGCCTAAAACGCCAACAGGGGGCGCGGCGGAAATGACGTCACCGCCCCGGGCCGGCCGGTTTCCCTTTTCCCCTGGGCCCCCAAAAGCCTAAAAAACATTTTTGGGGCCGGAAGGAGAGGGAAAACGGGGGGGAGCGCGGGCAAGGGATAAAAAAGCTAGGGGGGGGCCCTATTACGGGTGGGGGGCCTATACCTACAAGGGTTCCCTATTTCTGGGGGTTTATACCTAAAAGGGGGGCCCTTTTAACTGGGGGGGGGGCTAAACTAAAAGGGGCCCTTTTAAACTAGGGGGGCCCAAACCTAAAGGGGGCCCTATTACGGGGGGGGTTTTTATACCACGGGGGGGCTCTATTACTGGGGTGTCCATCCCTAAAAAGGGGGGCCCTATTACGGGGAGGGGCTTACCTAAAAAGGGGCTCTATTACGGGGGGGGGCCCTTAAAAACCAAAAGGGGGGCCCCCTATCCGGGGGGGGGGCCCCTTTTCCCTAAAAGGGGGGCCCAAATCACGGGGGGGGGCCCAATACCTACAAGGGGGCCTATTACTGGGGGGCCTTTTAACCTAAAAGGGGGGCCCAAATTTTAACCTTGGGGGGTTTTTCCCTCCCGGGGGCCCCCTATTACGGGGGGGGGCCCTTTTCCCTAAAAGGGGGGCCCTTTTACTGAGGGGGGGTTTATCCCCTACGGGGGGGCCCTTTTAAACGGGGGGGGGACATACCTAAAAGGGGGGCCCACAAAATTGGGGGGGGGGCCTATACCTCCAAGGGGCCCTATTATGGGGGGGACATCCCTTTAAAAGGGGGCCCTATTGGGGGGGGGGGAACTATACCTAACAGGGGGGCCCTTTATTATTTGGGGGGGCTATCCCCTTCAGAGGCCCTATTACGGGGGGGCAAAACCCTTTACGGGGGGGGCCCAAATTACGGGGGGGGGAAATTATACCTTTACGGGGGTTTCTCTTTAATTAAAACCCCCGGGGTTTTTGGGGGGGAAATATCCCTCCAGGGGCCCTAATAACTAGGGGGGGGGGGAAAAGGGGGGGCCTACCGGGGGGGCCCAAATTTCGGGGGAAAAATTTTATTTGCCTAAGGGGGGGTCCAAATCTAGGGGGGGGGGGGAAACTATTCTGCCTAAAAGGGGGCCCAAATCTCGGGGGGGACAAATTCTGCCTAAAAAGGGGGCCCTAATCAACGGGGGGACTTTTCCCTGCCCCCGGGGGGCCCCCTAATCTAGGGGGACTATTCTGCCTCCAAGGGGGCCCAAAATCTACGGGGGGGAAACTATTCTGCCAAAAAAGGGGGGCCCAAACCTACGGGGGGGAAATTTTTTTCTCCCTAAAGGGGGGCCCCTAACCCAAACAAAGGCCCTATTCAAACTACGGGGGGGGGCCAAACCACGGGGGGCCCCCCCCTTTTCAAACTAAAAAGGGCCCCCTAAGCAAGCCCCAAAGGGGGCCCCAAACGCCTACGTCCCCCCCCTAGCTACGCCCGGGGGGGTTTGCCAAGCTACCCCCCGGGGGGGCCCCGTTTTTTCCCTACTTACCGCCCCGGGGGGGGTTTGGCCCCATAATTCCCCGGGGAGTAATTCTTACCATTTGGGCCTTTTTAATAAATGGGGATTTTTTGTACAGGGGGGAGGGGGCATTTCATTTGGGAAAATGAAAAAAAAAAAGTGAGGGGCCCTCAGGTGTTTGTGTTTTTAAATTCTAAAAGGGCCCAGGGGTGGAGGGAGCAAGCCCATCATGGAGGCCCTGGCCCAGAATAGAGAAAAAAAGGGAAAAAGTGGAACGACCCCTCAGACAAAAACGCCACCTGTGGGGCCCCTAAATGTAATTTAAAACAAATTTGCAAAGCACCTGTATATCGGGACCCGGGGGCAACTAGAGAACCCAGGCCCCAAACCCAAAATTTTTATGGGGGCCCCCCCCCCCCCTCGCCCACCTCCCTGAAAAACGACCATGTACCAGGGCATGCTGTTTGAAAAAATGTAGATAAAAAAAGGGGCAAATTTCCCACCATAAAATAAAACCAACTTTCTGCTACCAATCAAATCCCACAAAAACCAAGGGCCCCCCCAAAAATTTCCAAATTAAAAAGCTAAATTTCATAAGGACCTGATTTTACCACCAAAAACATGACCCCCAAAAAAACAACCACATATGACGAAATTTACCCTACCTATTACGATCCAATTTTAAAAAAGACCAAAAACCTTCCCAATAATGAAAAATATAATAATAAAAGGAAACCCTAAAGGTGGTAGACACCAGTGGGAAAACCCGGCTTTTACCGGGTGTAAATTTTCCACCCTACCCTGGTAAAACACCGGTTTCACAGGGTCTTTAAAACTGTTAAAACCACCATTTCAGTGACCATATAGGGGGTAGACACCCTGTAAAACCAAACCCGCAGACTGTATATTACCCATAAAATGACAAAATAGTGGGAGACCCCCAGTGAAAAACAGGCTCTGCAACAAAAAAAGGGGATTACAGTTCATTAAAATCTTGTGAATCCAAAAGGTGACGTTTTTTTTCAGACCAGTCCATTTACTTTTCCCCCTTTTTTTCTTCATCCTCCCCCGAAATAGTGTTTTAGCGAATTTTTTAAAAAACAAAAAAAATTTTTTTTAAAAAACGGGAGGTTTTTTTTTGGTTTATCGAAATTTTCCGATCAAGCATAATTAAGGTTAAAATCTGAGCAACCTCTATTAAGATCGGGGCCTTTTTTTGGGCTTTTTCCTGAAATTTTTTGGGCGGCCACCCAAATCAAAATTACAAATAGAGCGGGGTAAAGTGTGGGGCGACTCTACGGGGGAAAGGGAAAAAGGGTTTTTGAAAATTGGCGGAAAAAAAATTCACATAAACCCGTTTTACTTAGAACAGGGGTTTCCTGTTTCACCTCAGGTCCTCAGCGTCTCATAGGGATGGGGGACCTGCCCCCTCCGGGGGCCAAAAGCTCACGAAATTAGTCTATTTCTGCACAGAAAAACCTCTACTATTAGGGTTGATCCTTCCAATTTAGTTTGATTAGAATTTTTAAAAATTTTATGTATTTTCTAGAGAATTTTAAAGCAGCATCTAACCCTGTAAAAACACGGGGGTGGGGGCGGGGGGGGGGGGGGGGCCCCCCGGCGAACACAACAAACCCTATCTATAAAGAACACTGGGTAAAGTTTCACCAAGAATTAGTTTTTTAACCCTTGAAATTTGGGAAAATCTTTTTTTAAACATTTTTTTTTTTAAAAAATTTCCTGGAAAAATTTGGGAGCCCGAAAATTTTATTGGTACACAACATTTCTAGTAAAATGCAGGTCCCCCTTTGGTTTGCTGCAAAAAAAATTTCCCCTTTTATTAAAAAAAATAACATTTTTGATTGGGGTTCAATTTTTAATTTTTTTAAACCCCTTACACCTTTGCCCGTTAATATAACCACCTTGCAAAGGTTTTTTTTTTTTTTTTTTTTTTTTTTTTTTTTAAATTTTTTTTTTCCCAAAAAGCCAATTTTTGTAGTAGCACAGCTTGTTTTTTTTGCCAAAAAAACCCTGTTTCGTACAAAACATCACATTTAAAGTGTTTTTTTTTACTTTTTTTCGCACCCAGCATTGGGTTTATTAACCCGGGACCACGAAATCTTAAAACACAATTCTTTTTTCACCCCAGGTTTAATTGAAAGGTGCAAAAAAAACCCTTTATATACAAAACATAACAGTTAAGTTTTTTTTGACTTTTGCATCACCCAAGCATGTTCATTGACGACAGCATACACGGTATATCTTATCTTAAAACATCAATTCTATATCACCACAGCGGTGATTTGAAAGGAGCAAAAAATAACGTTTATTATACAAAACATTTCTGTTACTGTTTTGTTTACTTTTGCACACCCAGCATTGTTCATTGTCGCAGCATCGTCGTAAATCTTAAAACAGCAATTCTATAGTTCACCACAGGTGATATTGAAAGGTGCTCAAAAAATACGTGTTTTATACGAATCACATAAACAGATACGTAGTTTTTTTGACTTTTGCCGCACCTAGCTTTGTTCATTGACGCGCCAGTTCTCGTAAATTCTTTAAGACAGCAATTCTATAGTCACCACTGGTGAATTGAAAGGTGCAACAAAATTACCGTGTATTATACCGAGAAAAACATAACAGATATCAAGACTTCTTTTTACCCTAGGCACTTTTTAAATCTGGGGGTCAGACAGGGTTTAATGGGGTCTATACTGCGGTTCCTGGACAAGGTCTAGAGTCTCATTGTCCAGTGAATACTCTAAAAATGGTGATTGAAAAGACTCCTTTTTGCGGACTTTTTGATATATTCTGGGGGTCATGCAGGTTTGGGGCTCATGCGCTTGCGTTTCAAGGACAGGGATAATTCCGAGGTTACCAGTTCAAGTAACATGATGGTTCAAATCATACTGACTTCTAGGCACTTTTAATTTGTGGGTGAAATGCAAGTTTAAGGGGTCAGGCTGTGGTTGGTACAAGACAGGATAGTAAATGGTCTGTGACTTTTTTTCTGTGTCTTTTATATAACCTAAGTGTGTTGCTAAGATGTAGCACGTTATCCATTTGTCTGTTGTGGATGTTTAATTTCAGCTTCCCAGCCTTGTTTGGATGTATAATTATGATGGTGTTGTTGCTCTACCAGAGACATTTAATGGTAATCGCTCATAATCGGATGATCACTATCGAAATACTTATCGATAGCGGCTCTCCGACTATCGACTATCAGCTAGATTTCTCGATAGCCGCAATGCTCAACAACTAGTCCAGACCTTCAATGATGACATCTCCGAACAATTGTCCTGCATGATTTAGACACATGCAGGCATATGGGGGGGGTAATTTAGGGGCAGGTGATACTTGAAGGGGGGGGTATAGGCAGGCATATGGGGGGGGGGTGTATAGGCAGGCATATGAGGGGGTATTGGCAGGCATAGGGGGGTATAGGCAGGCAATGGGGGGTTATAGGCAGGATAATATGGGGTGTAAGGCAGGCATTTGACGGGGTATAGGCAGCAGTTCATGAGAGGGTTTAGGCAGGCATATGGGGGGTATAGGCAGGCATATGAGGTGGTATAGGCAAGGGCTTATTGGGGGGTTTTATAGGCAGGTATATGGGGGGTATAGGCAGGCCATATGAGGGGTATAGGCAGGCATATGGGGGGGGTATAAGCAGGCCTATGGGGGGTATAGGCAGGCATATGAGTGGGGTTTTAGGCAGGCATATGGGGGGTGATAGGCAGGCATATGGGGGGTTATAGGCAGGCATATGGGGGTATAGGCAGGCAATGGGGGGTATAGGCTGGCTTATGGCGGGGGTATAGGCTCAGGCATTTGAGGTGGTATTTTAGGCAGGCATATGGGGGGTTATAGGAAGGGCATCCTATGGGGGGTTTTTGGCTAGGCATATGAGGGGTATTTGCAGGCATTATGGGGGAGTATAGGCAGGCTTATGGGGGGTATTGGCTAGGCTTATGGGGGGGTATAGGAAGGCATATGGGGGGCTATTGGAAGGCATATGGGAGGGTATCGGCAGGCATATGGGAGGGTATAGGCAGGCATATGAGGGAGTATACAGGCAGGCATATGGGGTAGGTAAAATAAGAAATCACTTACTCACCTCGGTCCACGCTCCCCCGATGCACCGCTCGCTCCACTCTGCTGCTCTCCCTGCAACCTCTGCGCTCAGCGCGGGCGGCGCGGTGATGTGACGTCACCGCGCGCGCCCACGTGACCACAGCGGGCCGGCAGGGGGAAGTAGCAGAGCGGAGCGATCGGCGCTCCGTTCTGCTAGCTCCAGCCAGCGCTGCCTCTGAACGCTCGGGCCGGAGGGCCCGGGCGTTCAGAGGTAGCATGCACCGGGCCCCGCAGCTCCCCGCCCGCTGCAGTGAACTGTTAAGTTCACTGCCGGCGGGCCCAGGAGTGGCATTACCGGGGTAGCGGACGCGGTAGCAGCTGCCCCGGGGCCCCCCTAAGCGCAGGGGCCCTGTAGCAACTGCTACCCCTGCTACCCCGGTAGTTACGCCCCTGCTGGTATCTACCACTATATGGTCACTGTATGGTGGTTATATACAGTCTGAAGAGCCTGTGTACACTGGTGTCTACTACTATATGGTCAGTATATGGTGGTTATATACAGTCTGCAGAGCCTGTGTACACTGGTATATACCACTATATGGTCACTGTATGGTGGTTATATACAGTCTGCAGAGCCTGTGTACACTGGTATCTACCACTAGAGGGTCACTATATGGTGGTACTATTGGTCTTTGTGTACTGATCAGTAGGGGTATTATTCAGTCACTTTGTGGTCAGGTTCTGGCGGTATAATCAGGTTCCTATGTAATAGGGTTATTGGTAATATTGGTCTTGGTATAGTGGGATTTGTTTGGTAGCAGTATGATGGTGATATGTATGGTGAGGTATTCACCCCTTGTATTATCTAACAGCATGTCCTGGTAAATGTTCGTAATCAGGGAGGTGGGCAAGTGGGTGGTAGGGGGCCCCAACCAAAAGTTCGGTATGGGGCCCAGGCTTCTCTAGTTACGCCCCTGTCCTCTTCTGATAACAAATGCTGTAAAGTTCTAACACCCTCCAGGTCCAATGGTTCTAGACCGTATTTAGAGCATTCTCTTAAATCTTTATTTAGAAACAATTTAGCCAACTTAATTTTTCGTATGAATAAATTAAGATCTTTGATCCATTCAAAGGCAGAAAAAACATTTGTGGGAATAAAAGAGAGACCCTTACATAAAACCTGTTTCAATCACAGAGACGGGTCTACCTGATAGATTAATAACTTGTAAATTCACACCATATCCTATCTTTGGTTGGTAAACCTGTTCCTCAGTAGATAATGAGGTTGTCTGTCCCAAAGAGGTGGTGGCACAGATGAAGAAGAGGAGGTGTTTGAGGATTGGGAAGGAAATAGAGCTGACATGGATGGACCTTCTGTGTGTCCATTTATTTATTGAGGACACATGACTAAATATCACATATACAGTTGAAACTAGAAGTTTACATACACTGTATAAAAAGACAAATGTGTAAATTTTTCACGTTATCTGACATGAAATCAGAATAAACCTTATCCGTTTTATGTCAATTAGGATTACCAAACTTATGTATATTCGCCAAATGCCATAATAAGGAGAGAGAGATTTTTTTAAGGTATTTTTATTACTTTCTGCAAAGTCAAGAGTTTACATACATTTCATTAGTTTTTGGTAGCATTACCCTTAAACTTTATGACTTGGGTCAAATGTTTTGGATATCCTATCACAGGCTTCTCAAAATAGTTGGTAGGAATTTTTGCCCATTACTCCTGATAGAACTGGTGTAACTAAGCCATGTTTGTAGGTCGCCTTGCTTGCACCTGCCTTTTTCACTTTGCCCATAAATTTTCAATAGGATTGAGATCAGGGCTTTATGATGGCTACTACAAAGCATTGACTTGGTTATGCATAAGCCAATCTTACCAGCTTCCGCCAGCATCTTCACAATGTATTTTGCTTTTGTTCTTGGGTTGATATGCACATGTCGGACCAAATCACAATCATCTCTAAGACACAGAACCTTCTCCTTCCTGAGCGGTATGACGGCTTGACATTTTGTTTGTACTTGCATATAATTGTTTGTACAGATGAATGAGGCACCTTCAGGTGTCTAAAAAATTGCACCCAAAGATGAACCAGATCTGTGCAAGTCCAAAGTTCTCTTCCTGATATCTTGGCTGATTTTTTTAGACTTTCCTATAATGTTACACACAGAAGCAGTGTGTTTCTGGTGTGCATTAAAAATACTGTACGTCCACAGGTGTGTCTCTGATTAACTCAGCTGTTGCCAATAAACCAGAAGCTTCCAAAGACACTACATCATCATATGGGCTGTCCCAAATTCTTTAAAGGCATAGTAATCCTAGTGTATGTAAGCTTTTGACTTTGCAGAAAGTAACAAAAATGCCTCTCTCATTATTATGGCATTTGGCAAATCTAAATAATTTTGGTAATCCTAACTGACCTAAAATGGGTAAGGTTTATTCTGATTTTATGTCAGATAGGGGAAGATCTCTCTTTGAGGAGAGCACCGAATGAACGGCGTATAGAGTTATATATTGCTTTTTCGCCCTCTACTAAGCATCTGCATATCACAAGGCATCATGGGAAAGGGGCTGAGAAGCCCAAAGCGCCCTCTGTTGGATGTAACAAATCCTCAATTTGCTTTTGACCCACCAAGTCTTGAGAAAGCAAAAAGGATTTTAGCCAAGCCAGTATCTCTCATCTGCAGACAACGCTGTTTCGGGATTTTTGTCCCTCATCAGTGCAGAGCAGAGCGATACTGGCTGGCTGTGTGGGAGGCATTGAGTGGCTCAGAAAAGGGAAGATATCTCCTTGAGGAGAGCACCGAACGAACGGCGTGTAGAGTTATGTATTGCCTTTTCGTTTATGTCAGATAGTGAGAAAAACATGCATATGTGTCTTTTTATATAAAATATGTAAACTTCTGGTTTCAACGGTATGTGACTGGCAAGAGTATATGAACCTTTGCTTTCAGTATTTGGTATGACTCCCTTGTGCAGCAATTACCACATCTAAACATTTTCAGTAATTGTTGATTAGTCCTGCACATAGGTTTGAAGGAATTTTAGACAATTTCTTTGGACAAAACAGCTTCAGCTCTGTTATGTTGATGGGTTTCTTCATCTGAACTGCTCACTTCAAGTTCTTCCACCACATTTTTATTGGATTAAGGTCAGCACCTTGTTGTGGCCTTTCCAAAACATTAACTTTATTCTTCTGTGACCATTTTTTGGTAGAAGAACTTGTGTGCTAAGGGCCATATCTTGCTGCATGGCCCACATTCTCTTAAGATTTATTTCACAGACAGATCTCCTGACTTTTTCCTTCAATATTTACTTGTATAATTCAGAATTCATTGTTCTGTTAATGTTGGTAAGCCATCCCAGGCCAGATTTAGCAAAAAAGGCCCAAACCATAGTAATGCTACCAGTGTGTTTCACAGATTGTATGAGGTTTTTATGCTGGAGTGCAGTATTTTCCATTCAACAAATGTTACATTTGTCATTTAAACCAAAAAACTCTATTTTGGTCTCATCCATCTACAAAACATTTTTTGTAATCGCCTTCTGGCTTGTCCATGTGATCTTTAGAAAACTACAGATGGGCAGCAATGTTCTTTTTGGAGAATAGTGGCGATGTTTTTGCAATCCTGCCATGTACATAATTGTTATTTAATATTAACTAATGGGAAAAGACCTTTAGTGGCTTAAAGGTTAATTTGGGTTCCTTTGTAATCTCACAGACTATTAAATGCCTTGCTCTTGGCTTAATATTCAATGGTCAACCACCTCTGGGGGAAAGTAATAAGGGTTTAAAATTTCCTGGATTTGTACACAATTTGTTTGACTGTGAATATGGTTTTGTGACTTTTTCTAGCCCAAAAAGCTTTAACAATTCTTCTTTTAAGGTCCTCAGAAATCACTTTTGTCCTTGCTATGATACACTTCCATAAACATTTTGTGAAGATCAGACTTTGATAGATCACTGTTCTTTAAATGAAATATGTCTCCCAATTGTACCTGACTGTAATCTCATTGATTTAAAACATCTGACTGCAAATTCATTTTCAAATTTTCTTTAATTCTTAAGGTTCACATACTTTTGCAACTCACAGATATATAATTTTGACACATTTTCCTGAATAAACAAATAACCAAGTCTATTATTTGCTACTCATTGGTTTGATTTGGTTCTATTTACAGTACTTTTAGGAGTTGCATGAAAATGTACAAATGTACAAATGTATTTGTAGGTCAAATTTATGCAGAAGTATAGAAAGTTCTGAATGGTTCACAAACTTTCTAGTATCACTTGATGTGGCTCTTTACATATGTCTACAGAAACTGTGGAAACACCTATGCAAGCACTTATACAAGCATCAGCAATGTATGAAAAGCATATTTCTTCCTCTGAAGATTCAATAAAAACTGAAATAGCAAGCGTTATCTGGAATGCTGCAATGTGCTACAGTGTTAGTATAGTGTGTTGATCATACAGTTTGCATTAAAAGGGCCATAGTACATACATAAATATTATAGACCACTGTGGCCCTTTCAATTAATAGTGTAATGGCCTGAAAATGTACAAAATCCCTGCTATATCTACTTTATAATGGGATAGCGCTAGGGCTGGACTAGGACAAAAAAGAAACCTAGGCACAAAACTGCCACCAACTCACATACAATATCTGCTGTATATTTTGCATTGGTCATGCACCTCACCACTTTCTTAAATAAACAACACAATAAAGGCAAACAAGAAGATAAAAGAGACACATAGACATCCCTAATCACATGGGCCAGGACTGGCATGCACTTGCTTTTACGATCAGAGACAAGTGCATGCTGCCGCTATACACTAGACAAGCACCAATGTAACTTTCAATACCGTCATATAGTGACCACATAGTGGTCACATAACAGCTCAGGTCACCATCATCCAAAAGTGGATACCAGTCTGATCCAACACAAATGCAAAATAAACACTGACATCCAGTGACTCAAAGAAGATGCGTTTCAGGCATTGTGCTCTTCATCAGTGCTGTTAAAATGATGTTACTTTATGTTACCTTCACAGTTAAAAACAGCAAGTGCGCCATCAATGGTGCTCACAGTTAATCACATGATCACCTTACCCTCTTGGTGGCTATATTAACCCTATATATCCCTCGTACAATCAAATTCCTCTAAATTGAAAAAAAAATACATGATAGGATATAAAAAACAACCAAACACATTTCTAATATAAATGTGGTACCATCTTGGATGAAAATGTAAAATACATAGATCCTTCTTATGTTGTTGCAGGAAACGACATAAATATATACCTTATCTAGTTTCAATGTGTTCTATGAATCAATTGAATAAATCTCATCCTAATATATTATCATTTAAAATTTGGGTATGACCTCAAGGTTCTATCTATATGAAACTATATGATCCCCATACACATTTTGGGTGCGGTGCCTGGTTTCATGAAAAATGTGTCCCAAACGGGGACACACCTACATCCCTGACATCCTGGACCATCACCCATTATCTATGTAATCCTGAAAGAGAAAATGTATCCCCTATATGGATTTAACGCATGTCACTCCTACTTAGTACAAGAAACTTGTTGGTATTATACACTGTAATGCTTCACTCACGTTTTGGCCGCCATCTTGGCTCAGCTCGGGGGTCATTCAGCGTCTTTCGTAGGCGAAATGGCACTCAGACACTAGGCTCCAGTTTAACACTGGCCTCAGCCAGCTTTATTGAAGCACAGAAGAAACAAACAATACAAACAAAAACCTCAGGCCGTCTGGCCACTGACTAAACACGTTAGTCCCTCTCTATACGTGGCCTGGACCTAGCGTCCAGTACCACCAATGCACCTCAGGTCTCACCAAATGGTATAGGCTTCCCTCAGCCTTTTGGGGGCCAGAGCTCTCTCCTCAGCTCTGCTGCTCCAACATCCAGGTAGCATACTATGCCCCCAGATAACCCCGGAGTACCAGGCTTTAATAGGCCTCCAGAGATGTGACCAAGACCTGGCCTGGAACATGGGGAGTAGACGCCCACTCAACGCATTGTCTACTTCCAATAAGAGCCGACCCAGGAATGGCTGAAAAGCCAAACTAACAATATACCGTTGCCAACCACTTAGAGTGGCTGACAATACATACGGCTGGCTCTTATCCCACCAAGGCCTTGGTGGGATGTTGCATACACTACTCTGGTATGACTCCACCTAGTGGCAGAAATAGGCAACTACCTGTAGTCACTCTGCCCCAACACTTATATTATAATTTTTTAGTTTGAGCGAGACAGGTTGAGAGTAGGTAGGTAGTTATATACAGATGTAGCAGAGTACAGCTTGACCGTGATATCACGACTTTTCATGTTATCTGCTCTGATCTGTAAACAAAGGCCACTGAAAAGCATTGAAAAAGGTGAGATAACATTCTTTGCCGTGATATCACAGCGGAAATTTGTTCTGTTTAGTTGTGCTACATCTGTAGGTCCCCCAGTAGGTAGGTGTAAAGGTCCCCATTAAGTAGGTAGCTATATATCCCTATCAGTAGGTAAGTAGGTATATAGGCCCCTCATTGAGTAGGGAGGTATATAGGCCCCATTAAGTAGGTAGGTAATTATATGCATCCCCATTAGTTAAACAGGTATATGGCCCCAGTAGCTAGGTAGGTTTATGGCCCCAGTAGCTAGGTAGATATTTAAGCCCTTCATTAAGAAGGTATAAGGGCCCTCCAGTAGTTATATAGGTGCATAGCTCCCAGTAGGTAGGTACATATAGGGCCCCACAGTAGATATGTATTTAGGGCCCCCTAGAAGGTAGTAATATAGGTCCCACAGTAGAAAAGGTATATAGCCCCCCTACTAGTAGCTAGGTAGGTAAATAGGCCTCCTAGTATTCCAGTAAGTATATAGGTCCGTATAGACCTGACATAGGTACATAGCCCTCCCATTAAGTAAGTAGTTATATAGATCCCCCAGTAGGTAGATAGCTAAATAGCCCTCCAGTATATAAATAGGTATAAAGGCCCCCTCATTAGATAGATATATAGGACCCCCCAGTAAGTAGGTATATAAATAGGGTCCCCCAGTAAGCATGTAGATATATAACCATCCTCAGTAGGTAGGTAGGTTTATAGGCACCCATTAAATAAAGACAAGTAATACTCATCTCTCCAGCAGCTCTCTCTGAGGGCTTGTGTCCAGGGCAAGAAGTGACATCATCACAATCATCATTGCTCCACCATAGGTTTCAACTACCCACAGTGGAGAACATGTGCTGGAACTCAGGGTCCACCAGAGGATTCACCCGGTGTGCCACTCCCAGCCAGCACAGCAGCTTGGAACCTGGCAGCCCAACAGGATACTGCCCGTTGGGCATATTTTCCCATCTAGGGGGAAATGTGTTAGTTTTATTAAAGTCACATTCAAGAAAGGACAAATATAGGACCAAGGAAGACATCACATCCTATCCTGTGAGGTTATTTACAATACTATTGTGTACTATGTGTCAGCAAGGGTGTGTCTACTACCAAAGCACCCATTATAGCTGCACCCTAGAGTCAGCTTCTTTGAACTACTTAACAGTCAAAACACTTGAAAGAAGCACTGAAAATACAAAAAGCAAATTATATTCCTATACACGAACCTACAATATTTCGCATTTTCGCTTTTATAGAATGTTTTTTATGAGCTGTGCTGTTAATGACGCAAGGCCTGACAAAATATTCTGAGAAGCAACAGTGATCAGTCTGAGTATGCAAAAATACATCAATGTGAAGTTCCATAAACTAAAAATCCTTATTCAGCTTCAGCCGCATAAGAAGTACAGTTATATCCACCTACTTCATGCTATCTGTGTACTTTATCAAAGAGGAAAAATGGAAACTGTAGACATATCATATATACCGCCTGCTATGCAGAGAGAACAGCAAGCAGCAAATGTGTCATAATAAACTGAAATCTGGCAATAAGAGAATATTCACATCATAAGATCTAATTGTGACTTTGTCTCTGAAAATAAAACATATTTTGTGTAGTCCTCTTAATGAAGAGACAGCACAATATATGACATGTCTCACTGACAGTGTAGGAAAAAGATTCAAATATATATTTGGCGAAGTCAATATGAGGGTTATTAATCTTTTAAGGGTTGTCATGATGATATGGGTATATAAATGTCTTACAGGCTCAGGATTCCCCTTCTATGAGTCAGAATGAATAGCTGTACTATGAGAGCAGCTCTGATTTTAGTAGACTCAAGTCATGCTAGTGCTACATGCATAGAAGTTCATCCGAATGGTCACATGCAATACTGCTTTCCCTGTGTAATAGCAGCTGCAATTGAAATGCTTGTCTTGCCTCAGCTTCTCCAGAAAAATCAGTCGGTTGTGTAAGATGCTGAAGGCAGGACCCATATTGATCAGCAGATCACCACTATGGCTGCATATTGAATGGGGTGGTCTCTGACAGAGTTGGACTTTCCAACCAGAATGCCAGAGGATCTCAAAGTGGCCCTAGGCTCTGAAAAAATGTTGGTCTCCAAGGGTCTATCAGAAGCCATTTGGTGCTGATTTTGGAGCCAATCATCTGCCATCAAGGTCTTCTCACTATGGGATGAATCCCAAATGACCTATTAGACCCTAATCATGATGTGTCCTGTCTGCACTCCTATAATTACTAAGATTACAATTAGTGCTGCTCAAATCTGTCCTTGTTGAATTGAACACCGGTTCAACCAAACTTTTGAAAAGATTTCTGTTGGGGAGGTTCCAAATCCTAATTCCAAGCTCTACTCCTGTCCATGACTGTAACCTTAACCCTAAATTGAGGTTAGTGGGGGGTTTTATTGGTTTTGAATGGATTATCTCAATGAATTAACCCAATCCATATGGCACTGTTGCTCTTTTGTCATGACTTCACGCCCAATATCACATAGGTAACCTCAATCTGGTCATGAGCCAGAAGTGACATCAGACAAAAATGATTTTGTTGTAACAGTGCCACGGACTGAAAGCATTGGGGAACTGGTAAGTTAACCCACTCAAAAGCAATAAAGAAGACATTGACCCTAACCCCAGTTGAGTAAAATTATTTGGACTTGTGCTGAATTTGAAGTACTAATTACAATGTAAGTAAAATTACAATCCAAATTCCAAAAAAGTTTGGAATCTGTGCAAAATGTAAAAAAAGAATGCAATGTAAAAAAAGAATGCAATGATTTGGAGAGTTATATAGCCATTTTTTATTCACAATAAAATATAGAACACATACCAGAAGGTGAAAGTTGCCATATTTTTCAGATTATAAAATGCACCGGACCTTAAGATGCACCCAGGTTTTAGAGGTGGAAAATTTGAAGCAAAAAGTGTGAGCTGAAGTGTAGTTTTAATTGTTGCCATTTTGGGATACATGCAATTTTTTGATCACTTTTTATTCCACTTTTTTGGGATATGAAATGACTAGAGAAAGGGCGATTTCTCAAAATTCGTTCGGG